>JAXMNL010000026.1:335130-345319 GCA_035128595.1 Eptatretus atami | reverse complement strand
GCCAACTGTGGTGTATCGCGTGCTGTGCCACGTGTGTTTCGTGTGTGGCAGGCATGTGGAGCGTGTTGATCACTTGTGTGGGATAGCGTGTGTATGGCAATTAGTGTGTATCGCGTGTAGTGCGCACCGTGTTTATTCGCCTCGTGTGGCTCGTGTTGGAAGGCGTTGTGTATGTCACGTGGTGGTGGCATGTGTAATCGCGTGTGCCACGTGTGCTTCACCTGTGCAGCACGTGTGTGTCCCTAAGTGTATCCGCGTGTGAAACGACGTGTGTGGTAAGCCGTGTGTATCAGCGTGTGTTGGCATGTTTATCGCTGTTAGTGTGGCGCCACGTGTGTATCGCGTGTGTATGCACGGTGTGTGGCACATGTGGTAATCACATGTGTGGGCCCTAAGTTGTTTGCGTTGTGTGTGCCACGTGTGTTGGCCATGTGTTATCATGATGTGCGGCAGTGTGCGTGTGTGGGCAGGCATGTGCATCACTATGTGTGGCATGTGTGTATCAGTGTGCCAGCATGTCGTTATGCGTGTGGTGCCACGTGTGTATGGCACATGTGCAGGTTTATAGTGTGTTGGTCCTCTCTATGTTGTGTTCGTTGTGTTATTTCTTACCGTTGTTGCTCTACGTGTGTCTATGTGGGGTTCTTATTGGGTCGGGGGTCTATGGTGGTTGATCATTTGTGCATTATCTACATGTGTGGGCATGGTTGTGTATGCACGTGTTGCCACGTGTGTATTAGGGCTGTGTGTTGTCTCTACGCTTGATTGTATTCAGCTGTGTGTGGGCGCGTGTGTATCAGCATGTGCAGTCACTGTGTGTTATGTTTCTTCTTCTATTTGTGTATGGTTCTGTGTTGTCATCGGTGTTGATCTTATCTGTTGGGCCACTATTGTGTGCGGCACGGTTTGTTCCTGTGTGCTATTGTGTAGTGTGATTTCATTTATTTTTGTTTGCATCTACTATTGTTTGTTGTCACTCTGTGTGTTATCTATAGCTGTGTGCCACGCTGTTGCTATGCCATCTATACGTGCCTTCAGCACGCTTGCTGCTACGGCTCCCTTATTGAGCGTGTATTCAGCGCCGGCTCATGGCCGATGTTGTCCACTGCTCGTTCTGATTGTCACCCGGTGCGTGGGCGACCCGGCACGTGTCTCTATAGATTCACACGTTCCAGATGCCATGTGGTGTCCACAGGACGGCCCTTCGCTACAGATATTCCAGTCGCTTGGGATTGGACTCTATTCGCGAGGTTATAGTCAACAGCGATTAGTGGTCGAGCACGTTAAGCTCGTGGCTCTCGCCTTGTTAATACAACCGTTTCGTCTAATACAGTTCGGTGCACTCAAAACACGTGAGAAAGAGTTCGGAAATGTGATTTATAATGAACCGCTCCTCAAGCATATTATGGAGATTTTGTGTGTGTCCGATCGTGTCTTATCCATTGTCTTAGATACGTTAAGAGACACTGACGATTATTCAACACTAGTAGATGAATAGCGCATCATTTGGAATAAGAAGGTCGCTTTAGAACGGTTCGGTGTGGCGACTAAAAGATCGTATTTCGTCTTCCATTCTGCGTTGTTAGTTCCGTTTGTACTCGAAATCGTAGCAATTTGGCTGGAACGTCAGTTTGATAATACAACCCATATTGTTTGCTAGCACGTGTTGCTGGCCCTAGTGTATCTCGGACGTGTCAACGGACTCCAGATCCGAGGCCACGATAGGTGTATACAAACAGATGTGCTGTCAATCAAATGTAGTACTCATTAGTGTGGCTGCGACACCGTGTCCGCGGTGTGTTGCCCGCAATGTGTTGCTGGATCAGCTGAATATGGCTTGAAGGTATCAGTACTGTGTGTCATGAGAAGTATTTGTTCTCGATAAGAAAGCCCACTCTGTGTGTATTCTCGATATCGTGTCATGTTCGAGACACCTATCGCATTGAACAATCCGGGATGATTGGTTGATTTACCCTTCAATGAAACGCCGGTTTGCAGACGACCCCAGGGACTCGAGGCTTACTTCGTGAGATACTCGAGTTGAGATTATCCTCACTAATTGCCACAGGACTATACATCATCTGTCTCGATCAGCTCAGAGAGGAGTTCAGCTGGCCGATGTGTTGGCACGTGGTTCGTAGAGCGACTATGTGTGTCGCAGCCGCATCCTGTGCATATTACAAGTGATAGATGGAGATCAGATAGATAGATATATATAGACAAGCGCTAGTTTTGATATTTACACCAGGTTGTGTCTTTACTCACGGGTATTTTGTGGGCACTGTGTGTATATCGTCGTGTGGCGAGACAGTGTTGCCGTGTTGCTGAGTGTGATCTGTCTTCACAAGGTGATGGTCATCGTCGCCTTGCGGATTAGGCGTGGTGTAAATCCAAGCCACCGCTAGTGTTGGCATGTGTTATCGCAATTGAGTGCCTAACGTGTTTGGAAGATGATAGAATGTACAGCCCATCAGTTAGGTAATACTCAATAGCATGATAGATCTTGGCAACGTGTGTCGACAGCGTGCCTCTTGTGTAATTCTTCGCCGGTGCTGTGGTGCAGAACGTCTGATCGTCAAATTGCTAACGTGTGTGCCAACAAGTGTGTATCACTGTTGTCGGTTGTTGACCTGGCACATTGTTGCACTTTCCACCCTTATTGTGTCTCTTAGGGCAACACCAGTAAGATCCCAATTATTCCAAAGGATTAAAAACAAATAAATTAAAGAGCATCAGGATGTTATTCAAGACATTAAAGTGTAATTAAGAATTGCCTATGCTTCAATAGGTGCGCTCGCAAACGTGGTACGGTCCACTTATCCTTGTAGTGAATTTACGTTTCGTTTGTTGATTGCGCTCGTGTAATCACGTTATGAGAACTTCGGCCGCCGGATTCTGCTGTGGCTATTATGACACGTTCTTCTTCTTCAAAGGGAGGTAGATAACTTGTGAAGGGTGTTAGTCAGGCATTCTGCTTTGTCATTTTATGTGCTTAAGGTAACATCCATAGGTTTGGTAGTTTTTCTTTCTTTCTCGCCCTCGCTCCTACCTGCCCTCCTTTCCTCCTCCTCGCTTGGTTCTTCTCCGCTCGTCCTTCTCTCTTCTCCGTGTCTTCCTTTGGTCTGGCGGGACATTTTTAATTGAAAAACATCTTCCCACAGGGGGGCCCTTTCTAATTTTGTGTGTTTAATCTTTTGGTGGAGCATTTTTTATTTCTTTTTAAAAACTTTATCTTGGGATTTTTCTTTAATCTTGGGTTTTTTAATAATCTTAAAGTGATTATTAATGGAGATGGGCGGTCTGGGTAACGGACGATCAACGGTCGTCATCAGTAGAAGATCCGTCGTAACCCGAAGGATTGGGGCCTGTAAGTCTAATATAGTGCCACGCGCGTCTGGATACACACGTGCTCGGCATACGTGATACACAAACATTGCAGCCCACATACACGTGGTACACAGGTGGAATCAGGCACCACTGCAATACACGTGCCACACATTGTCGATGCCAGCCCCCCCCCCCATGTGCACCCATGATAACATGGGTGGCATACAATCATATTCCACGTGGACACCCGCGATACACTAGGCAACAACGTGCTGATACAGCGATCACCGGCAACACGCGATACATCGTGGCACAATACGATCCATGCACACAGTTCGTGATAACACGCTAATGCCACACGTGATACCATGCGCTCCACATGTGCACGACCACGACACACACGTGCCAATAGGTGATACATGGCAAAACTCGCAATCAACGTGCACAATGTGATGCACAGTGCCCAACACATGACCCTGCACCCGCCACCCTTGGATACATCTAGGGAAACCGTGCTTGCACTGTATACACGACGTGCACACACGTGATAACCATGCCGACAATGTATGGCACATTGGCCATCACAGTGGCAGACAGCGACACGTTGCCGCAACAGTGATACATGTGGCACACCCGTGATACACCGTGGCACACACACGCGATACAGACTAGGGCCACACGTGCTGCATCATGTGATAAACGTGCCACACACTGGCATACCAAGCGATATCACTAGGGGCCACAATGTGCTGGCACATGCTGTCACGATGTGCACAGACGCGATAAACGTGGCACACACGCGATACCAGCTCCAGCATGTGCCACACACGGAAACACACGTGCCACATACGTGATACTGTGCATCACCAATACACGTGCCACACCACATGAAATTGCACACACACATGGCACCAATCGTGCTAACCACGTGCCCACCCTGCGATACCTAGGCCACAACGCTCGTGCACTTGTGATACACAGTGCAATCACGTGAGACACACATGACGACACATGTATGCCTGTGCCGACCACAATGGACTAACGCGACACGTCGCACACATTGGCACACACGTGATACAAACCGTGGCAACACGCAATACACTAGGGCTGCACACACGTGCTGACATGTTGATACAGCACGTTGCCAAAGTGATACACACGTGGGAACACACGCGATCACACGTGGCACTCACGGATAAAACACTGCCACACATGTGCATGCACAACTGTCCACACACATGGCACATACGCGACACGTGCCGCACACACTGATAACACGTGGCACAACGTGATACACACGCAACACTAGGGCGACACGTGCTGACATGTGACACACGTGCACACAGCTGATACCATGTGTCATCGTGATAGCAAGTGCCACACATGTGAATGCACAGTGCCCACACCCGACACGTGCGCAACATGATAACATGGGCACACACGTGGCACACTCACGCATACACAGGGCCAAACATGTGATAACACAATGTGCCAACGCGTGATACACCGCGATACATCACGTGGCATCACACCGATAAACGACCGTGATACACACTACACACGTGGCTCAACGAGATACATAGGGCCAACACGTTGCTGCAATGTGATGCATCGTGGCAGGCACACCGATATCAGCATGCACACACGGATAACGTTCCAACAGTGCACACGCGTAAAACACGTTGGCACACGAACCACGCGAATAACAAATAAAACACAAGAAGTGATAACACGTCACATGTGTCCACAACACGAACAAAAAAGATTCGACACGTGGCATCACGCGATACACAGGGTGGCAACAACGATAAACTGACCACACACGTGATACACATCGCTCACATGGGTTTTTTTTTGCCACACAGTGCAACACCAACCGATATAGGGCACAAGTATTGCAGACGTGACACACTGAACACTGCGACACTACTGCTTAGCTATCGATACACATCACATACACGTGATGCACGCCCACAGTTACATATGGTGAGATCCAGCACACACACACGACCACACGCATACACACTGTGCACAATGTGAGCCAACGTGCCAACACGTGACACAGTGCACACGCGATACACTAGTGCCACACACGTGCTGCACGTGAATAACCACTTGCCACACACAGTGAACACATGGCCACACACACGCCACACGTGATACAACAGCCACATACGTGAATACAACACTGCCACACACACTATGGCTAGCACTCGGACCACACTCGTGACCGCGATGCAAACTAACACACACGCGTCTTGAAGATCGACTGTTTGTAGTCTTTTCAGAACGCCATTCTCTGATGTTTCATTCAACAGCTTCCCGCAGCGAGGTTATCTCTGTACCCGGCGGGAACAGGTAGTACAGGCTGACTGGAGACTGCAGCAGATATCGCAGCTGAATGCACGCTTATCATTTGCCCTATCACAAGTTAAACCAGCATAAGAATGCAAGCTTAAATTTCATTATATATTATATATATGATATTGACACATACGAGCTGTGTTCAATAATATCTGACTTGTTCATAAAAAATACTCAGTCAAGACACAATTACACAATTCTCTTCAAAGTAGCTCTTGGGCGCACACACTTCTCCAACGTTTGACTTCAGGAAGCACGTGGAACGACTCTTCTTGGGATGGTGCAGGTCCGTCGATTCCATCATGATTTCTGGACGGAAATCTTCCTCAGGGCATTCTCAGCGTTGGAGAAAGCCATAAGTCCCATGGAGCATCGGGGAGAGTAGGGACTGACGAAGCACAGGTGTTGTGTTTGGCAGGAACACTCTATCAAATGTTGAAGAATGGGCGGACAATGTGTTATCTGTGGATTGACTGCCAATGAACGCCGCCCCAGTTTCGGGTTTCAGTCGAACAGCGTCACAAGGCACGCGTAACCTTGGTAGTACCTTTGGGATGGTTGTCGTGTGCGTGTAACTCATGATAACCATGCACTGAATCAAAGAACGAGTCGCATGATTTACATTGCTGCACCTTCCTTGCTTTTTTTGCCTCGGGATGTTGGATGCTTCCATTCTGATACTGAATTGTTCTGCGGTCTACCATAAACCCAGGTCTCATCGCCAGTATCACTTGAAGAAGTTGGATGGCTTTCAACAGTCTCCAGCATGTCCGTCGATCTCCAAACGAGTTGCTTCTGCCGGATCTCTTAGACTTGGCACTGAACTTCACTGAGATTCTCTTCGACAAATCCTCATAGCACATGGAATGACGATCAATCTGACGCCTCCTCGTCTGCAATTTCTCTGATCGTGATTTGCGATCCTTGCATCAGCAAGATCCTCACTTGGTTCAACAACTATCTCATTTCGGATGTTAGGCCCACCAGAATTGCTTCACTTTCCACTGATGTGCGCCAATTTTAACGTTGTACACATTTTATCTGTGTGGTGCCATTGCTTACGTTCTTAGTGTGCCGCTACACCAGAATTCAAAATGAATTTACTAAGTGATAGAAGCGGTCACGAATTGTGGGGCGACACTTGTAGAGAACATAAGAATGAGCGATTTTGGATATTTGTCCGAGCCCGACAAGTAGCCTCTGAGGCGTGCATTGCCATGCGTGTTAACGAAGAATGGCGGCAGGGTGAGCATTATAGGAGGAGGTGGTACAAGGACATTCAAATATTGTCTTAGGTTTACTTTACATATTTGTGGAACGATTTCATCGTTATGGTCTATGGATCGCGTCACCGATCTACAACGTATGGGAGCAGATGTTTGAAGATAATTTTGAAGGTGGAAAACCCTTTTTTTGGGAAATTTTAAAATCACACTCGTGGCTCTACGTTATACTTCTGGTGACAACTATCACTGTGCCCATATATGCGACTATGAGGCTGCTATCAATAATACAGTCTAATGATTTAGCGTTTTTTAAGGGGGGGGAGGGGGAGAAAATAGACAATCGCTCTGGGCCTACTATCATGTATGTCTTTTTTTTGTTTAAAGAAAGTCACGCCACACGTAAGGGTCATCCCAACTGGTGGTTTGGCCACTGGCCGGCCCCCATTGCAGAGGATGGCCAACTATAGCTAAGGCTGCCGGGGGGGGGGGGGGGGGGGGGGGCGCTACTCCCCAACTAGCTAACTCTACCTAACCAAACCTATAGTCCAACTATAGCTGGTGGGGTGAATAATTACATAACAGTTAAAATAATGAATGAAAGCGTGTATGAATAAACATTCCTGGAAATATATCAATTCACAATAACTGACTAAAATATGATCTAAATGACCCAAACATTCACCACCCCGAAGCTTCTATAAATTATTAAACAGTTAAATGCATTGTTGTATTTACAAAGGATATAAAGAATTTACTCAAGAAATAACAAAAGTTCACATAATCATTTAATGACAATGATGTTTTCGTGTATATGATGAAAACTCAAAATAAAGTAGACAATGTCCAGTTCTGGGTGCACTTCCCCTCCAACTGGCCAGGCAGTACATTCAACGTGCATTTTTTGCACTTGCAACGATTTCACAACCTCTTCATTTGACATAGAGCAGTCATGGAGTTGGGCTGCTTGTGTAATCTTGTCGTGGGTCATGCAGCCCCTTCACTTTTTGGTCCCCTCAGCTGGTTGCCGGCGGGAGTCTGGGCAGGGAGAACACATGGCCCATACATGATTCCTGGTAGGCTTGCTCTTAAGCGTGCTCTTTTCCAGAGTGCCTTGGTGGAGGAATAACCCCATTGTTCTTTCTTGCGAAAAGTTCTTGCGTGCCTCGTAATGTCTGTTGCATGGACTTGTTTCTGTCATCAGGAGGAATGACAATATCTCTCAATGGTGTGCGGACTCTTTGTATGTCCAAATTTGGTGCGATGAAACTTCAACAGTGCTTTCGGTCACTCCGCAGCACTTCCAGACACTCAGCAGTCTTCTTCATGACTTGCAATTGACTAGTGTCAACACCCTGTCAGAGAATGGAAACTCGTAAGTGGCTTGTGCTTTATCTGGCCCAGTCCAGCTGCTATTTCATGGGTGCCGGTATTCGGAAAAACCCCTTTTTTTTCCCAAAGTTTTCCGGATGCGATCACAGTTATTTTCTGGCTGAGATCTGGACAAATTGAGAAGCAACCACAACATCTTGTTAACCGTCTGATCATGATTTGTTGTGGCATGGCGGATGATGAGATACATGAACAGGCAATTGACTGTGGCTTCCTCCGTGGGTAATGGGGCCACGAAGAAGCTCAGAAAGTGGAAGGTTGCTGCAGACTTCTTTCTCCATCAGTGTGCAAGTTGCTTGTCTTATCAGGTGAACCACAGGAGGAGAGCTTCTGACAGGAAATTGAACCTGTGTCTTGTCTGGTGTCTGACCTCAAGAAAGTTCTGCAGTTTCTGGGTATGGCTCTGTACCACACATTGGCACTCTTACACGCTTGCTTCTTGGGATAGCTTTGAAGTGAGTAGCTATGTAGGTGTCCAACTTACCAGTCCAGGTGATAAGATGAGGCCGTTGTAGACATGCGTAAGGGCATAAAGATCTCTTTGTGCATCACATACTCCTGAAGTTCGTTCCATTTCACGAAGCTTTAGCAATAGCATGCAACATCTGTCGAAATGCCAAAGGATGTCTCTTCCTTTGCTGTGTGATTGCATCAGGGACTGGGCAAGGATCTGCTCGAGAACGTTTGGAATTGACCATGTGTGCCTCGACGCTCGCTGTTCATTCTGCTGGTATAGTTAGCCATTCTGCTAACTTGAACACTGGCACCGTCTCTCATTCTGTCTGGTTCTTCATAGCACAGTTAGCAAAAGCTACTCTTGACAGGCTTCTGTTTTTCTCTGGTTCAGTTCTCCTGCGTTCTGAAAGATGGGGCGCTCTGCATGATTATATAACTGACAAGCATTGCATGTACTAGTCAGGAGCACCATGTTCCCAGCACTGGAGTTTGCCAAGTAGGAACTCGTCTTAAAGGAGGCGTTGCACGTTACGATGCTCTGTCAATTTTGAAGGTCGCGTGCTCATGAAGGTTCTGGCTGCAGGTGGTTACCAGAAGAACAGGAGGGGGGGGGGGCTTGACTTATCTGGCCGATGAGAGGGACCTGGTTGCGCTTGCATCATCAGTATGAATGCTGTCATCGAGCAGCTTACACGCATTGCTTTTCGGCTCTGTATTTGCCTGTTATATTCAGTCGACAAGGTTTCGTGAATAATCAGCACTGGTTCGCGGACCATGCTCTTTAATTCGTGACCTCGACAAGCGGGTAACTGAAGCGTACGTGGAAGCTCCTTTAGTTTCATTGAATCTGATCAGTATTTAGGCCAGGATATCTGTAGCGCCCCCGCATCTGTTCGCTTAGCTGTGGGGACGATCAGTTCTCTTTCGTGTCGTCTTGACAGATATACACCAGTTCAGTTATTGTTGGTGATTGACGACGTTGAAGACAGTCGATCTGGGGTCACCAACTGAACTCCTTGGGACATGGCTGCTTATTAAGCTGATGACCACATCAAAAATCGCACTGAAAACTAATATTTAGAGTACATGGTTACGATATAACGAGCATGTTATACATAATTTTAATTTCTCTCTTCCCCTTTTCCCAAAAAGGTTTCCCCCCCACCATCCCCATAAAATTCGAATTTCGACAAATATCTCCCATACGTTTGTAGTACTCGGTGAGAGGCATCCATAGACCCATAAACACAAGCGATAAACATGCCACACACGTGATACACACGCTCCACACGTGCCACACACGTGGCACACACACACACACGATACATTAGGGCCACACACGTACTGCACATGTGATACACACGTGATACACACGTGGCACACACGCGATACACATGCCACACACGTGATGCACACGCTCCACACGT
>JAXMNL010000026.1:277165-308918 GCA_035128595.1 Eptatretus atami | reverse complement strand
AAAACGAGAGAGTTTATAATTCTTTTTCGAGATATTGTCAGGAATGGTGATATTGCATTCAACATGTACAACCATGAGAGGTAAATATCACGATACAATAAATATATGAGCTTTTCTAGTAGTTTTTAGCATTTTTGAGCAATAGATTAAGGTTGTCAAAGTAACTTTTTGTAGTAGGTGTTGAACATTGAATTTTTACCATGTCATGGGCTGGTGGTATAAATTGCTGTGTTTGTCTATTTTTTGATGAAAATTCTGTATGGACTAGATTAATTAATAAAATAAGTTAACTTCAGAGGTTGGTGTCAATAGCCCTAATGTTGATGTTTATGACAATTTTTGTTTTTAAAAGACTAGTACTAATAATTTGGGGGGTTGGAATAATTTAAAATGTAGAAATGCAAAAAATAAAATTTCTTAAGGGGAATTTTTTTTGTTTGGGGGGGGGGGACAAGTGATAGTCTAGATATTCATTGGGGGGGGGGTGACATCATTAAACTGTAGGATTGCAAAAAACAAACAAAATTCTCTATCAAGTTTTTTTTGGGGGGGGATAGTCAAATCTAATGGCATGATACTTGAGCATGCTACCCCCACCGAATTTGTTTGTGCGATCTATCACTTTAAACATGTTAGTAAAGTGGCAAAAAGTAATCGAAATCTTTGTTGAAAAGTTTGCAGAAAATTTTTTTTGTTTTTCTCTAAAACATTTTGTTTTTGGGGTGGGGGGTGGGTTGGAAATCATTTAAATAATGTGAAATGTCCAAAAGGAAACAAAATTATCTATACAAGTTTTTGTTTGGGGGGATTCCAAGTGCTAGTTATATAATTTGGGGGGTGTTGGAATTTCACTTAAAACATGGTAAATGCAAAAAGAAAAAAAATTGTTCTCGTAACATTTTTCTTTGGGGGGGGATGGGGGGGGTGGAGGACGAGAGTCAAAATATAATGGCAATGATGCCTTGGACGCAACTACGCCCCAGACCGAAGTTTGTTGTGAAATCCTAATCACTTAAAAATTGTGAAATGCAAAAAAGAAATGAACTTTTGTTGAAAAAAATAGTTTGCAAAAAAATTTTTTTCTCTTAACTATTTCTTGTTTATGGGGGGGGGTTGGAATTCACTTAACTATGGTAGAAAGTGCAATAAGAAAAATATTCTCTAACATTTTTTTTGGGGGGGGGGGGGGGGGGGGGGGGACAAGTCCAATTAATAGCTTATTCTTGGACATACATAACCGCATCCGTTTGTCGAATCGTGGGGTTTTTCCTATGTTTTTTTTTTTTTTTTTTGTTTCAGTAATTTAATATAACTTTGCGATTTTTTTACGTGTCACTAGGGCTTTCTGTGGAGCTTGATCGCTCGTCACGGCGGGGGTATGCGCTATAGTGTGTGTTCTTAGAACAGGCGAGCTAAAATATGTATTGTTATTTAATGATGGTAGTAAAAGAGGCTGTGGGTTAACATAGTTGCTTTTCTGTGTCATTCCAGATTGAACATCTGAAAGAATCCTCGCAGCCAACTGAAGCAAGGGCTAGTTCAGAGAGTCAGGCAGTAGTGCAACTTTTACCTGTAAAGAGACAGAAGTTGACTAACTTTCACCGGCGCGTTTTCCCGTGCAAGCGCCGGGCTTTGTCCAGAGGTATAACCCGGCATTTCTGTCCCACAGCGAATAGTTATGGCTTATATTTCGACTATTTGGTGAATTGGACACACTGGACAGGCGCAGTTTGGACGAGAAAGGTTGGCATTGTTTTATGGTGTAAATAGAAAACACCCGAGCTGGGTATTTCGGCATGTATGGGTCGCCGGTAAGATTTACGTACGGATTGCGCGTCTCTGGGCTTGGACTCTGTGTGGCCCGTGGAATGTTATCATATATGGTATCATATATATGGTATTCACTATATAAACAAATCGTATATGTAATAGCTATACTAATATAGGTAAAGTATGATATACTATATAAGTATTTCTATTGTATGTATATCTATATATAAGCATATCTCTGTATCATTATATGAGCGTTGTGTTCAAAAGTATCCCACCTTAATTTTTTTCGTGCGTAAACAAATGAAGCTTCGGAAGCGTGTGGTTTGTTGCAGCGTATGTGGGGGATCCTAATTCATCCTGTGTATTAGTTTAGGCCGCTAGAGCTATTATCTCTGGTCTGCATGGAAAGCTGTCAGTCGCGACAGAACGCGATAGTGGCAGAAATGTTGTAACAGTGAGAGTGAACTCAGGCGCATCGCCGTCCTCGGATTTTCGTTTTTTGACAAAATGAACGGAAAAATTGAACAACGCTACTTTGGCAGAAGATTCCATTCAAAATTTGTGTAAAACTTGGCGATTACCCAAGTGGAAACGATCTTGCAAGATTCAAAACAGGCCTCGGGACTAGTGGGGCAGCATAGGCTAACCTTATGTAATCTCTAGTGATCACTAATGCACACAATTTGGCACACTCTCTTGGGAGAAAGACAGTGCCTAATTAATGAAGCGATTTTGGATATTCTGGGATCCCACCCACAAAGATTTCGCTCTCGAGGGCTGTTTGTCGGCAGCCATTTGATTCTTCAAAATGGCGGGACCACGGATATAGAAACATTAAAATGCTACCAGAGGCGAATTAAAAGGGCTAGGGCTTCTACTTTGTGCGAACGATTTCATCGTTTATTTTGGGTCTACATTGGATGCGCCTCACGAGTCTACTACAAACGTATCGGGAGCAAATTTTCGAATTCGAAATTGGTGAAGCTTGGGGGGGGGGATGGGGGGGGGGGTGGGGGTGGGGGGGAGGAAAAACCTTTTTTTGGGAAAGAATTAAAATTTTGTATAATACTGCTTCGTATACGGTACGTACACTAGATGTAGTAGTGCTGTTGCATAGAGTTGTGGTTATTTTTAGTTTTGTTCATCTCAGGCAGATTGGTGATTCTTTGATCGGTATTCATGCACTTAATAGCAGCCCATGTCCAGAGCTTCCAAGTTGGTCGACGCCAGAGCGACCTGTCTCAGTATCGTGACGGTAACAGCTCTAATCTGCTCACAGGGAACGAGGGAAACTGGAGACCTGTGTAATCATCTGTACCTAAGAACGACACGGGCCTGCAAAGAGGACACAGATTCGTCCCTCACAGTCTAAGCACTCGAACAGATTGTCTGAGAGGAGCGGCACTTTGTATTGATCGACTTGGCCGATTAAATCTGATCAAGATTCAACATGATACTAAATGGAGCTTGCTCGCGAGGTGAAAGGTCTCTGGCAGTTACGCCGGCTATGGACTCCAGAAGGGTCACGAGAGATCTCAGAAGCAGCTGTCATGAGCTTGCGAACTTAGTGCTGGTTATTTGGCGAACGAATGCTCTCAATGTCGACTTGAAAATAGACAGTGCGACTACAAAAGTTAAAGCTATGAGAGCCGAAAGCGAATGCGTGTAATCTGCTGATGACAGCATAATATGAATGGCATGCCAAGCGGACCCTTAGGTCCTCTCATCGAGCACTTAGATAAGTCAAGGCCCCCCTCGATCTGTTTTTCTGTGAACACCTGCAGGCTCAGAGAACGGCTTTATCATGAGGCGCAATGCGACCGTTTCAATCAATCTGACAGGATCACGTGAAGGTACCTGTGGCAATTCCCTCCTTGACGACGACGCGATGATGTCACTAGACTGTTGGCAATCACGTTGCTGGGCATGGTGGCGCCTGGGACTCAGTACCTACTATGCCAACATGCTTGTTCAGGGTATATATATAGTCGTGCGAGAGGACCCGCACCCCTTCTGAAGCGCCAGGAGAAAACTGAACCAGAGAAAACTGTCACAACGAGATAGCTTTTGCTGAACTTGTGCGTCTTTAAGTGAAGAGACAGACAGGATGAGGAGAGGTGCCAAGTGTTCAAGTCACTCATACAGAACGTGGCTATTACCCGCAAGAGTACGGACTATACCAGTAGCAAAACGTAAGTTGAACTCAGGGCGAGGGTCTGTCAAGGAGCAAACACAATAGTGGTTGTTTGGCCTACCACTTCCTACAAACGGGGTCAAATCTTCGAGTACAGTAGTACCATCCGGTCGTCTTTTGTGCTGCAAGCATTTCCTCTGTATACCGTGCTTTAATCTCGACACTATCACACCAGCAAAGGGAAAGAGACTATGCTCCTCGCTGTTTTTGGCACTTTCGACGATAAGATGTTTGGGCGATGCTTAAGATTGGTCCAAGGCTGGAGACTTTGTGTGAGGGAAAGTGTGACCGAACACTATCAAAGGTAGGATTAGCTACACTGCCCACAACTAAATCTTTTTATCCTTTTACATGTGTCGTCAACAGGACTTCAAGTCTGTTATTTCTACTTATTCCACTCGGCCTGACCTGGTACAGGGAAATGTCCGTACCCAAGATGATGTCTGAGACAGCTCGACGCTTCATATGGAGCTAGGTTGCACCGGAGAGCAAAGCGTGTCGGTAAAGGAGTGCGCGGAGGAGTCATATTGGTGATTTTTCATTGTTTTGTGTATTTTTTTCTTTTGGAGGGGTGGTGGGGGCGGTGTCTTGGGCATAGGCAGATAGGAAGTCCCATAGACTCAGGAAAACTGGCGCAGAAACTTTTCTTCGAAGGGGATAGACACCCGAAACAAAGTAACCCAATCAGTTGTTTGCCACAGTTCCTGCTTCAGAAGCTCTTGCCTCCCTGGTGGTTTTCACACTGAAAGACTCATGCAACTTGTTCCATTCATCGTTGACTTGGAGAAGAAGTTCCCTGCAGCAATGTCCCTTCCTCACATTTCTTCTGAGCTGTCTTCCCGCTGGCCCCATGTTACCCACAGGAAGTCGCAGAGGACCAGTCGAATGCTGCTTTCAATGCTATTCTCAAAATGCTAGGACCCAACCGCCATGGCCGACGCGAGAACATAAATCATTCTGAGGAATCATAGTGGCAGAAAGCACGCGTTCTTGTACAAACCTCAGATTGTGTGTTGCTGGTGCTCTGGCTTTGTCCTCAGTTTGTCCGCAAGAATCCTGACCCAAGCCCACAAGACCAATGAACTGTGGGGATTGCAAATTCGGCAACTGGGAAAAGGGTTCCGATACCCGTTGGCAGCCCACTGAAAATAGCAGCTTGGACTGGGGCCCTCAGATATAAACTATAAAGCACAAAGACGACTTATCGATTGTTTTTGGCACGGAATTTCTCTGTTGGCTACAGGTGTGCTGGTGTGTGACACTGTCCAAGTTACCTGCCTCTCAAGTTCGCATCTCAAGGGAAGAAGACTGCCGTTGGAGGATGCTGAAGGGATACCTGAGAAATGTCTAGCTGATCGGCATTTGTTAGGGAATTTGAAACCGCGTAGTGATGTCGACTTTGTATCTGGAAGCCTTGTGTGTGCATCTTGCCTCTAGTACAAATTTGGATCATACATGCTCGCTCCCAGATAGAAGAAGTTTTTCCTCTGCCGGAACACTACCGCCTTGTGTGAGAAGATTCTTGTCCATCTTCTTCACCTGTATGTACAGATACAAGTCCATGCGCACTAGACATTGTTATCGAGGCAAACGCAAGAAACTTTTCGCAAAGGAAGGGAAACAATGTGGGAGTTTTGATTTCCTCCAACTCAAGGCAGCAGCTCTGGAAAGAGCAACGCGTTTAAGAGGGCAAGCCTACCAAGGGAGGTCAATGTATGGGGCCATGTGTAGTTTGCTCCCTGCACCCAGTGATGCTGTCCTCCCTTCCTTGCCGGCAAACCACACGAGCGCGATTGGGGGTTGGGACCCCTTAGAATAACGTAGAGAGAGGGGGGATCCTGAACAAGTGAGCGCCTCGCCAAACGAGGGTACCAGATTACCCAAACAACGCAGAGCCGCAAACCTTGCCATGACACTGCTTCTCTCGCACAGTAAAATGTACAAGAAGGGTTGTGTGGAATCGTTGCAAGTTGAAAAGGGTGCTGCACCTTGAATGTACTGGCTCTGGTCTGACGCATAGTGCATGTGGAGGGGGAAGGTCGCACCGCAGAACTTGGAATACATTTGTTTTTACCTTTTAAATTCTTGAGTTGTGTTTCATCAAATATCACTTGAAAACAATCATGTGTTTCATTGAAATGTATTCATGTTGGAATTTTGGTATTTCTTGAGTAAATTCTTCTATTCTTATATTTCCTTTGTTAAAATAAACGGCTAGAGTCGCGATGTGTTAAGCGTTGTTTCTTAGAGTGATTTAAAATAGAAGCTTCTCGCCTCGGGGGGGGTGGGGGTGGATGGGGTTTCAGGTCCAATATTTTAGATCATATTTTAGTCAGTTTATTGTTTGATGAATATATTTCCAGGAATGTTTATTCTTAACAACCGCTTTTTTCATTGTCATTATACTTTTAAATCGGTACTAGGTGTTGGCTGTATTACCGTATTAAAAAATGTCACCGGCCACAGGGCTATAGGTTGGAACTTATAGGTTGAGGAGGTTAGGTTTAGGTTAGCTTAGTTGCGAGGGAGAGTAAGCGCCGCACCCCCCCCCCACCCCCCTCGGCGCAAGGCCTTAGCTATAGAGTTTAGCGCCTTCCTGCTGCCGCCTCGATGTGGGGGGCCAACCAGTTTTGGATGAACCCTTTACCGTGGTGGCCGTGGACTTTTCCTTTAAAAAAAAAAGAACATACATGTTAGTAGGGCCCAGAGCGATTTTTCCTATTTTTTTTCTCCCCCCCCCGCCCTTACAAAAACGCGAAAATCCATTAATGCTATTTTGCGTAGAGGCCCTCATATAGTCGCATTATGGGCCCAGTGATAGTTTGTCACCGAAGTATAAGATAACGGTAAACGCCGAGAACGTGGCAATTTTGAAAAATGTTCCTGCCAAAAATAAATGGGTTGTTCAAATCTACTCCACCCAACCTTCCAAAAATAATTTCATGAATTTCGAAAATCCGTGTGCGTTAGACCAACTTACGGATAACTGGTCCCTAGTTATTCGTGTCACGGTTGACGGCTGCATCGTCATAAGAACCCATAAAAACGAATGAAATCTGTGCTCACAAATCTGCATGAGAAAGCCGTCTCAGCCAAGTAGTTACTACTGAGAAGGCCACTTTTATAGCTCGAATTTGTGCACTTAACTCCTGAGTCATAAGCCAAGGTTAGATCTTCTGGATGAGAAGTAGAGCGGACAATATGAGTCACCCTCGAACTGCCTAACGAAGTCCTAGTAGGCCCGCCATTATCGTATTTGTTCCAATGGAGGTGGGCCGTTGTTCGCCAGGCGGCCCCCCTCAAGGTAGTGTCCTGGAAAGGAAACGAAATCCTTGTGGTGTGGTGGTGCCAAATTTATGCAAAAAATCGCTCTTGTGTCATATAATATTTGGGGGGTGTATGTCACCTGAGATCAAGGTAGGTATTCATGCCAAGAGAGTCCTATGGAAACATTAGCTGTTTAGGTCATAGTCACGCACTTGAGGAGCATGCACAAGATGTCTATTTAGGGATAGGGTTTGAGACTTGTGGCGGAGGCAGCAATGTGGGCCACACTAACGATTCGGAAGCAAGTAGTGGGGCACCTAACTAAATAAACAAAGAATTGTACTATGCATCATAGTGCCATTGTAATCAAGACCGCTGAACTAAACAAAAATTGGCGCACATACCGACTTTATACGGCGGATGAATAAGTGAGCCACGGTTAGTCTGGTGGGCCCTCAACGATTCTCGACTCCACCCCTGTAAACACATGTAGTATTTCCAACGCTATTGCTTGGTATTGCACCAGTGAAGGGATACCCCATTTGCTAATTTAATCATGTATTTTCATCCTTCTGTGCTGCCATATAGGTCTGCACGGTCCTGCACAAAAACAAAATTCAATTAACGATCAAGTAGTAATACTTTTTGCGCGACAATGTAGAGATGGGCGGGAGATGGACTCGAAATGAAGTGGGGGCGTCTCTCGTGGTGACAGACATATGGTGGATATAACCATGAACTTCCAGGTTGCACCATATGTGAGTGCAGTTTTGGTACTTTCGAGGACGTATAATTCATGGCTCACCCTGAAGGAGATAAATCAGGTGCAGTTGACAGAGTTCTCTTCTGTGCTGCTCAAAAGCTGCTAACGGTAAACGGCTCGATCCGAGCGTAAGCCAACCCTTCCGATTATTTGGCAGATACGCACGAACAGGATCCATTGCTGGAGACTGTGGACAGCGATCCCAACTTCTGTCAACACAGTGATCCACTGGCGATGAAGTAAACCCTGGGTTTATGGGTCGACCCTAGAAACCAAGTTCCCCGAGCATAGACTCAGACATAAATTGGAAGCGCTCATCGCTAAACATAGCATCGCACCCTGTTTGTAAGAGGGCCTGATTAATAGAAGAGTGTCAGCGCTAATAGATAGGGTCGGCTGCAGCCTGCAAAATGGGTTCAATAAGTTTGTCGAACTCGCCCTGCACCCAAGATGCGCCTTCTTTATAACCTCCCTAGTGGCAAATCGGTTCCCAATCTCGCAATGAAGTTACTGCCTACTACCACTACACGCACAACTCGCATGCACAAAGAACTAGGTAAAGCTGAGACCCCAGGACGGTCAGTCTCCCTGAAGATCTAACGTATAGGAGAGGGTGTGCCGGTCGACGGCCCTTCGTTCGACGCTGTTCGAGACGCCAAACGGAGGTGCCGGACTGTCACGCATGTGGTTGCTAAGTCCGATAAGAGTCAGAACTCTGGAGCAAGCATGTCAAGCACGATAACTCACAATAACAAGTGGCCTCGCCTCCATTCTTCACTTGGATCAGTTATGGAGTAGAAGTTTTGATCTGCACATGGCGCCAAACCATCGCAGCGCTACAAACCCTGTGCTTACTGTTCTCTAGTTTGGGTCACCTACCTCTCGCCCAGTCTATGACAATGGCCTTTTTCCATTGTGTATGTGATTGCTTTTGTTACTACACTAAGCTGGAAAATATATATGCGCTAGAAAAAGGCATGACTGAACGTAGTAATTTTCAGGATTCCCCAGACGACAGAACGACTCATAATGATCGAGAATTGGCGAATCGGGCACCGCAAAGCTGACTGCTTACCTCAATTCTATCACAAAATGGAAGACTTAGTTCCGATATTGTGTCGCGTGGCTCTTGGTCCGGACAGAGTGGGGCTAGAAAATATCCGTCTTGCGAGTAGCAAGTGTGTGGCAGTTATAAGCCTCGCACTTGGTGGTAGTGGTTGATCCTCTGACTTGATGTCTGAAGTTCGACTTGAATAAGGTATTAGACTTAAGTGGATATAAGTTGGATCATAGCTCTGTATCTCTGGAATACCGAGTAGATCTCTTCTTCTTTATTAATGAAGCTACAGGGCTCAGATAACTTGTTCTTGAACAACACCGCTGTCGTATTTGTGTCCATCATATCATATATATATGGATTATATGGATTATTTGTACACACCTTCATGCAATTTCTTCTTAGTGTGGTGTTTACTTTGGTGAAGGCAAATGATCAAGCTGTGGCATTCAGGACTGCGGATATCTACGCTGGCAAGTCTCCCAGTCAGCCTGTACTCTCAACCCTGGTTTCTCCGCCGCGGGTTACAGGGAGATAACGTTCACGGTCATACATCTTATACCGAATCGCTGCCGAGAAAGACCTCGTTGAATGAAACCATCAGAGAAAGGTGAGCCCGTTGCGGTTCACTATGCAATACAAAACACTCACAAACAGGTCGCAGAATTATGTGAATATTCAAAGGGCACGCGTGTGAGTGGGTCTGTCACGTGATGCATCTGCTAGCAGGTGGCAAATACGGAGAAAGAATGTGCGTTCCTCGCAGATGTTGTCATTCAGCAGGCTGGGTGGGTGTGGCGTCTAGTTACCTGTCCCCCTGTAATCACCGTAGCTGATCTCAGCTTTGTTGTGTAAATACTTACGTTGATGTGCGCTGTGTGTTAGCGCAAGCTCGGATTTGTACATCAGTCGCGTAGATTGTGTGGCGAGTGTCCTTTGTTATGTTTTTTTTTAATCACGTGTGTGGCAAGTGTTGTATCAACGTGCAGCACGTGTTGTGGGCCCCTAGTGTAACGTCCACGCGTTGTGAGCGAGTGTGCCAGCGGTGCTTTGTGGCTACGTCTGTGCATACTCAATGGTGGTGGCACGTTGGTGTTATTGCGTGGTGGCGTCGCTGTGTGGTCGTGCGTGTTGTATGCACATATGTTGGCTACGTGTGGAGCGTGGTGCATGCACGTGTGTGGCAAATGTGTATATAATCGGTCACAGCATCGCTATGTGGCAGCACGTGTGTACTACCATCGTTTGTGTAGTTGACCGACATAGATAAGCCTTACCTGTGTAAGTAAGTGTGGGTGGCCTCAGTTGTATGATTCGCCGTTGTCCTGGACTCGTGTTGTGTCGCCTGCCACGTCGGTGGTTGGGGCACGTTGTGGAAGGCGTGTGTATCACCGATTGTGGTGGGGCATGCTTTTTATCCGCTTGTGGTGACATTGTGGCTGTAATCGGCGTGTGTGCCACGGTGTGTTTCGTCGTGGTGCCTGGCAGGAGACAGTGTGGCTGTGGAGCCGCGGTTGGTATCGACTTGTGTGGCTAATGGCACAGTGTGTGTTATATGCATGAGGAAGATTGCGGTGTGTTATACCCGCGTTTTGTTGGTGGACGCACCCACGGTTGTTGTTACTATGTCGCGTGGTGGCTACACGTCGCTTGGGATGGAACGCGCTGTTAATCATTCGATGTGTGTCGGCATGGGTGTACTGCGACGTGTGTCGCCGAACATGACCGTTGTCTGATATCGCATTCATGTTTGCTGCATGGGACGGCTAGATCAGTTAATGTGGGTGTGCTCGCGTCTGGTAGTGGTATCGCGTTGGTTTTGCCACTAGTCGTTTGATGGGTGCAGTAAGGCGGTGGATATAGTAAATCAACGTCAAAATAATCGCTGCATGCAAATTATTTTACCTCTGGATTTCTCGTTTTGCTAGCTTGAGCTTCAGCGGTTGAGTGGTTATGAGCGGCGGGTTGTGTTTCGCTTATCACTAGATCTGCGGTTTGGTGCGGTTAGGCACACTGTGTATGTCACAATGTGGTGTGGCCCTAGTGTATTGGAAGTGGTGTGGTGGCCACGTGGTTGTGTGCCAGATTCGTGTATCAATGTGGTGCGGGGCAACGTGGTCCTGCGTGTTGTTGGCCACATCGTGCCATCCACATGTGTGGCATGTGGTCGTTATGCACTACGGTTGTTGCCGACAAATGAGTGTATGACGCGTGGGTGGGGTGCCACGTGTGATATCACATGATGCAGTCCGTGTGCGAGCGGGCCCATAGTGTTTTGCGTGTGTCATCACGTGGTGTCGCCACGTGTGTATCATGTGGTGCGGCACGTGGGGTCCGCGTGTGGTGCGCCATGTGGTGTGGCACATGTGCATTCACATGTGTTTGCGGCACTATTGTTCGACGTTATTACACTTGGACTCGTGGTGGCTGTTTGCTGTCTCGAACGTGGTGTAACATACAACTTGTCGCTAAGGTGTTTAGTGATAGCCCTCTCGAACAATCGATGTTTCGTGTACGTCAGTCCACGTGGTGGTGGCACGCTGTATGTAGCCACATGTCTGATGAGGTGGTCTATGCTAAGATATCCGAGTGTTGGCACAGTCGTCCTCTAGTGTTTGTAAAATTATTTGTCTGTTATGTTTTAAGCTTCTTTCTCGCGCAAGATTTGTTGCTTGTCATTCACCATACAGTTGTGGGTCTGGACCGATCTTTGTGATTGGTAGGTTTGGTTGATGTGCTCATGGGACTGTGTTACAGTTCCGTCGGTGTCAGTAGCAGTAAAATTGGATAAGGTAGGCTCTTGAGTCGCAACATGGTGCAGATGTCATGAATTGATTGTTGTGGGTCGTATGTAGCTTTTTGTATAGAATCATATGCAGTGGTATCGTGGCACATATCGTGTTGTCGATTGTAAGTCTTGTGCCCATTCGAAGACTGTGTCTCAATCAGCACAGTGTTTTGGTGGCCCTCAGAGTATTGTGTTGCGAGGGTGTGCCAGAACGTGTGCTCGTAGAGTCTACGGTGGTGCTCGAGGGGTGCCTTCCAAAGGCCTTGTCGACGATGCATCGTGATGAGAGACAGGGCGGGTGGTGGGCGCGCGGCTATTCGCAGCCTTTGTTCAGTACGTCATGTGCTCCCGTGGTGGATTTATAGATTAGGCGATGTGGACAGCGCGCATGATTCATTGGGGTGAAGATCAACAGATGTGACTGGATGTCTGACTTGGCATAACATGGTGAAGGAATAATCTTGGATATCCGCATACTAGTTAATTAAAACTATTGTCTCGATTTTATGAGTGTGAAGTGTATAAAAGATGTTTTGGTGATCCGGCAACGTGTGAGTAGTTGGTTCTGCGTCGTGTTGGCAACAAGATGTGCGATGCGTGTGGTGTAATTTGATTGCGTGTGGTTGTGCTCCACGGTGTGTTATTCGCGCGTGTGGCACAGAGCGTGTGTAAAATCACAAATGATTTGCAGGCACGTGTAGTTGGCCCTCAGCTTGTATCGCGGTGTGTGGGTGCCACGTGACAGATAACTTTAATTATTGGCTACGTAGCGACATGATACATGGCACATGCTTAGCATAGGTGACAACGTGTGTGGGACGCTTTTGCCTCGTTAGTCTAGTGAACGTCAGGGGCGTTCGTGCGTGCGTTGTTGTCTCCGCACGTAGGGTGTAGTAATTGCAGCGAAGCTGGTGAATGGTGTTGGCTCGCCCTTATATACGCGAGAGTTGATAATGGCATGAGATCATGTGGTGCGGCACGTGTCCGCGTGTGTCGGCCTGTGAGTATGTCGTGCGGGTGGTTTGTAGTGCAGAACAGAATGTCTGAATCCACATGGTTGTGTGCAGATGTGTTGTAAGTTAGAATACCCGATCTCAGACTGGTTAAGTGGTGGCGACCACGGTCGCATTTGTGGTACGGGTCCAACACGTCATCGATCTTTGCGCGACCTGTTCACGGATGTTTGTGGCCACTCTAGTGGTGGTCTGAGATGGCCAGGCCGAAGTTGCGCTGTTTGCGAGGCGATTGAAAGGCTTGTTGGGATCGTCATGCTGGGAATACGCGGAGTAGTGAATGGCCGGATTTTCTCTAGTAGGGTGTTCGCCTGGCGACGTCTCGTTAATGCATGCATACAGTGTGTTTGGCACGGTGGTGGTATTGCGTTGTTTGCCAAACTGTTATTGCAACGTATGTTGGTACCTATACGTTGAGCTGTTCCATCTTCGACATAGTAGGGAGCATGCTCTCGCGAGCCGCATGCAGTTAGGCTAAGTGAAGCTCTCTGTTGGACGTGGTCGTATATAATCGACTGTGTTGGCGCAGCGGGTCGTTGTGATGGGGATGCGTAAGTGGTAATGAATCACGAGTGTTGTGTGTGGGCAATTGTGTACATACATAGAATGCAAACATGGTTCGATGGCCCTCAACGTGTGGCATTCAGCAGTGTTTGTCCGTCGACACCGGTTGTGTAATCTCTGCACATTGTGTATAGCCAAGCACGCTGTGGGTTGTGGCCTCAGCATACCTAAGGTGGGTATATAGGTCAACGCGGTCAGGTGTGGGACTGCCGCGTGCCGATCGCGATAATGGAGTAGTGTGAGACTGGAGTGTCTGGGTGGGTGTCGCCCACATGTGTTGTGACTTCGGTGTATTGGCTTCTACACATGGGCTTGCATCACTCAAATGCGTTGATGGTTCTAGTGTGGCAACAGCGCTCTGCTTTAATGGGCGTGGTTTCGGTCTCCTGCTTCGCAGACCAGGATGTGTAGTGCACTGTGTTGTTATATGCCTGTGTGTAAGTCCACGCACTCGAGTGTCTGTGTCGCATTTTGGGATGGTCGCTGTGCTATCACGTATGCACCGGGCGACGCCTGTTGGTATCACACGCGCGTGCTGAGCTACGTATGACAGGCATGGTCACTCATAAGTAAGTCTTTGCTGGTTTGTCGGGAGCGTGCGGTGTGGATATATGCTTTGTGATGGACTAGGACCGTCGAGCCAAAGATCCTCGCGCGAGGAGGTAAAGGATTACTTCCGGAGGGTTACGGGATGGACGTTGGTCCGTCTCAGACATAAGGGTGCGAAGCGTGCCGTTTAAGCCGCTGTCTCGTTTTGAGAACGCACAATGTGTTTGATTGTCAGCTCTCAGAATGTACCGGCATCGCCGCTCCGCATATTAATGTATACTTCTTTAAGCCATGTGGCTAAGTCTTTAAAGATAGAATAACAAAGATGCTTGGAAGAGTATAAGAATTAGGTCTTGGTCACAAGATAATATACGAATCAATGTTTTAAATTGATATAGTATATATAAGAAAGTAATAAGATATAGATAATATGCCTCTCCTTACAACAAGATTGATATGAGACAAGCGCACAACAAAGATTGGTAGTATTGAAGTAAGACGCTAGGCGCCCCCTCCGGGCGGTATATAGAAGTTTCGTTCTTCAATGTACTAAAAGAACACAGTTGTACCTGCGGGTCCTGTACATAATGTTTACATCAATAGAGAAAGGGGTACGAGGACTTAAGGAGAAACGTGATGGAAGAGACGCGGTGAAAAGCAAAAAAAGTAACCTAGAAAATGCGAGAGCAAGAGTGTAAGTGAATACGTGCTTTAGTGAGAATAATTCTTGCATTTAGTTGCGTGAATTAGTTATCTTAGATGGACAATGCGAGCAAAAACAGAACTTAAGGGTATTTGTTAAGGAGAATACGTTTAGCTGGAGCAATAGGAGAGAATAGAAAAACCCGATTTCTCTGATAGATATCTGGTACACACGTCATGGTGTGATCGATGATCTGTAAAGCACGCAAGTTTTGGCAGCTGCACATGAAGGCGGTAGATCTCACATCTTCTGATCATACTCATTACGCGTTATTGGGCTGTCTCGCTGAGGTGGTTTTCAACATCAGAACTTTTTCATAGCAAGACCATCCTCCAAACTATTTTTGGGTGTTTCATGGGTCTGGGGACAATACACGCGAGGAGAAACGACTACCGTATCTAGGTGGTTGACACCGGATTGAGATGCTTTTACGGAGCAGCTCTGTTACGTCTGCGCTGGGCTCGTGGGTTATCTGTGTTCGCCCTAAGCTTGCTCGATGCATAGAGAAACGGACAACACTGTCACTCTACGGAGCAATGGCATCCTGCATATGCTCTTGTTTGTAGAGGCAGGAGGTTGTGTTGGCAAGATCTCGTGATATCAAGTGGCCCATCTCCTCCGGTTCTCTTACATAGCGCAGTGTCAAGTCTCGTTCCATTGGAGCCTCATGTCCCTGTGTGCAGAATAGTCCCTTCTAGAATGTCACGCTATGCATGATGTTCACCAATTATCATAGCTTACCAATCGCGCGTTTGCGAAAGAATTGGTTGTGTTCTATATAGGGTTGTTAGCTTCAATTTTTATTTTCTTTGTTACCTCATCTCAAATCTGCTACTTGAGATGAAAGTAATATATAAATATGTTGGATTCCATAAACAATGATGTGTATTGTTGGTATATAGAACCAACTCGACCGGATATAGAGCTACGGATTACGTGCTTACTGCAGATATGCAGAATCGGTGCATTGTGAGTCGCATTCTAGTCTCCGTGCGCCTCGGAAGCATATCGCTGTCTGGCTTGGGTAGACGGGAACGGATGTGCCGCTCCGCCGCGCTGGTGATTTTAATTCGCTCATCGTGTAAGACGGTAAGATGTCCGCGTCATATTTATGGCTTTTTGTGTGATATCTCTCGCCCATGTAGAGTCAATTAAGTGCTTCTCTTGTTTGACGCGTCAATCAATAAAGGTACGGGGTCTGGTGTCTAGCCTCCTAGTACGTGTATCTGCGGGGTGATCGCTTACACCTGCTAATGCTCAATAAATCGTCGTTGTAGGCTACGGCACACAGCCGAGTGCGTGAGATCTATAGGCCATGGGAAGCACCCTAGGACGGGGAGAGTTACTGTTATCGCTTGGATCGTAATAGTCCTGTGAGGGTACCATTTTTTCCCTACCATTAGTTATAGTTAGTACTCGAAAACAGCTTGTGTGCCAAAGTAATCATTTGTCATAAAACGCTGGCTTGCTTACCTTTGTCTTGATACTGATCTCAGGCGTCATTAGGTAGTCTTATGTACCTGGTAGTATCTATTTCTGCCTTGATGGCTTTAGAAGCGCATCTCTGAGATGGAGACAGCTCTGCTGGAGGGTTGGAGTCCTCGCGCATTGATCTCGCACGTAGTGGGACGTGTCTTTTATGCAGTAAGAGTTTCAAAACAGGTGCAGTTAATACACAGTTTAAATGAGTTCGCTGAAGAGAGTCGAGGAGAGGTAATGTTCCTTTTAGACTACACACTCTGCAGGTCTGGCTTGACGCACACGCTCAGCTTGCCCATGGCCGCGCGGTGACAGTTTCACGCTTGTGCCCGTTCTGATGATGCCAGTGCGGCGTTTACCTACAGAGTGATTACTCTTTCATTTCTTCAACTAGGCAACAACCTTCGCGCATATCGCGCAAATAAGAGGTCGAGGTGGATCTTTGAATCCTGGGACTAACTTCCCAATTGACGCTCGTCTCGACAGGTAGAAGGTCTGCGGATATAGTGAGGACTTGAAAGTTATTAATCAGTTGGGGAGGAGACGGCGAGAACTGATAGTCTGATTGTTATAAACGGAGACTTCACTCTCGAAGATATCAAGAGATCACTATAAATATTCAACATTGTTCTCATGATTTTGTTATTGCGCTTTAGATACAGTAGTAATTCGTCGAACTAATAGTTTTGTGCCTACTTAGAGACGGATCAATGAAAATACACGGCTAAAGATATGGAAAATGATCGCCGGATAAAAATTTACCTTCGTGGAAAGAGATGAAATGCTATATGAGGAAAGTACGTGGATATTTTTTTTGTGTACTCACCTTTATTTGGTGTCTAGGGTTTCTTGATGGCTCACGTGGAGAGAATTACGCCTGAGAAGTAGGATATAGTATGATCCTATATATTTGTGTTAAACACTCATGATTCAATCTGCAGTAATAACAAACGAGAAATCGCCTGTTTGCAGCATTGCATAAATGTGTCGTATCTTTCTATGCCGAAGTAAGGGTACAAAGCACGCGTTGGTACATTGCACTTCATAGAACATTTTTTAGTGACAGGTTGATCCTTTGTAGGGACTTACATAAGTTACCTTTTTGCAGTTCATCATGCAAATTGAGGTAAACTGATATGTCATTCTAAAATTTCAGTATTGATGGGTGTTGTGATACAAGTCAAAATAAGTACATTCTTTGAGAAATATATATAGCAGTCTTGTTTTCAAAATAGATACGATAGGACTCATACAGTCATAGAGAAATCTACATGAACATATAGAGATATATCTTAGCCACACATGTCGATCCATTTGTACAAGATGTACTTGAAAACATTGTGGATCACACAGGGCTATTGTTTATAGGCGAGCAGAAGGAAGACTTTATTCTATATCAGTGTACACTCAACTATCATTGCCACATGAGTTCACATATGGATCAACCAAAAGAGTTTGCAGAAGAGGTGCCATGGTGAAGTATGCGGTAAATAGAAAAAATATACTTGGTGTTATTATGCTGACACCTGTTTTTTCACCTCTAGGTTGGAGGCTCACAGGGAAGCTAAGGCCGGCTGCCCCCATAATATGAGCCTGCTGAAGCTACTTAGTTTCTCATATACTCCTCAGTCCCCAGTAGAGAAGAAGGAAGTTCTCTGAAGTGGGTCTCATATCCATATTTCCGGGTGGAAGAGATATTGCTCGATGCCAACGTTATGTCAGTTGGAATTGAGATAAAACGATTCTCTGTCTTGTACTCGCATACTCGCAGTTGAAGTGGCGTGGACTAGTAGGAGGGAAGTCGTGGGCAGAGATGGGATTATGCGCTGTATCGGATGTGATTGGGTCAGGCAGGAGCGATAGTACACCACTGTGTGTAGACGGAGCTTGTCGACGCTATTTTCATTGCTCTCTGGTGGCCAGGATAAGAGAGTCTTCCGCTTAAGATAGTATTGCTCTTAACTCCTTGTGGAACGCATGATAATAGTTCTTGATGGGCCAAGATGTTGTTGTACCAGGAAGAAAAAGGATTGGCTGTATAGATTAGGCTTCAGCTAGAGGATTCGCGGAGCTTGAAAAGAGTGTTGTTCATCTGTCAGCGCAAGCTGTGGACTTCGGCAAGCTAAGTTGTAGTCATGTGCAAGGAACTTTATTTGGGCGAAGAGGTGCAGTAGGACTGTATTGTGTGACTCAAGTGTATAGAGATAGATTAACGGAAGACGACACAGTCTTTTCATTCCTTCACTTGAACGTATACTCTTTGGACTAATTAGATTGTTATCTGGGAGAGTATTGCCATCGCATACTATGGAGTGATGGAGGATTAAGATTTCTCAGTATATAGCCGAACCATGCAAATAGGTATTTCCTACCGTTACTCTGCTTTAAGATTGGCGAGTGCTGAGGTATGCATTCTGGTCGAAAATAGGAGCCTCCGATTTATAATAGATAGGCAGAGCTTCAGACAGCGTCCTTGATACATTAGATCAGCCCAGCACACACAGACTTGTGCGAAGGGTTCGACTATAGTGACACGGCTCGAATATATTGATTCTTCTGCATTCACAGTGGCGCTTTTTCTCGCATTATGACCGAGCATTGATGATGGTTGCTGGCACGCAAGAGTGTGACTTGTGCTTTGTTTTCCATATAGGTCTTGTGTCACGACTATCTTTGCAAAATACTTGCCATAGGAACACGGGGTTACTCACTACGCGGCTAAATTCAATGTTTAATCGTGCTCGAAATAGCATTCTTTGTCCCGTCGTCGAGTGTCCAGTTATTTCTTCTCACGAGTCCTTACTGTGAGAATTATTATGTAAGGAGGCATCTAAATGAACTGCCTCACTGGGGTAGGCTGATCTATTGTGGATGTGTGGAACAATGGTCTGAATTGGTACTTGTCTTGTCTTCACTAACACACACGCGGTTTTGTCGCTCTCTTTGGTAATGTGTGTGGCTGCTTGGGCCATTGGACTCCTACATGTAGGCTGTTTTACTAGGGTTTGGTGAATTGGCTCCTTTGGTCATGGTCTTACATATGTCTGTTGAGATTACTTTCAGTTTCATTTTTAGCACAATAGCACTCGCATTCATATCTGCTCGAACATAGAGATATCAGACCTTGCCTCAATAGATAGTACAGAAGAGCTGAAAAGCTCGTTTCATCTATTAATATCATCGCAATTGCGTCCGCTCGCCCTTAGACATATGGTTACACGCCACCTCAACGGTCTCCTCTGAGCTTATTTTCCAGTGCTTCTTTGTTCTCTGCGGAATCGCAACACTTGCAACAACTATAATATAATGTGGAGACCCGACTAATCTTTTTCAATAGCAGGGGTTTCTAGATAGAAGTGCTCTGATATAAAACGCTATTTCAGGCCTTATTCGGCTCGAATGGTTTTCGAGAACTCTGACGAGCTTCTTTTCTCAGATTGGTTCTTTAGCTTGTTGACATGAGAATAAGGTTCATCAGCGTGATACTGCCGATATATAGATATATAATGGCACTGGTCCCGATCTACACGGTCCGCTTTGATATTCTGCGGTCATTGATGTTTGTGGAGATTAAGGGGTTAATGACGTTCGCGCTCTGAACGGAGATTTCGCTTGGTTTTGTACTACTAGAATGTTTGAAGCACATGTGACGCACTAGTCGATATGTGGATTATCCATATATCTCCCTGTGTCCATTTTCTGTATTTGTTTGTTGTGTAGATATGAAATCCTGCATGAAATAGTAGGCTGATATCCTTCTCTCTACTCTTATAGGAGACATTGGGCAGAGAATCTTTGCATACATTTCATGATAGAATGATGGTCACTCATATTGTACTTGTTAGGCTCCATCCCGTGTTTAACCAGAAGGATACATAGTATTTCCTCTATAAGTGGGAATCGATCTATCACCATAGAGTAGGGTTGTAGCTTTGACTTTGATGGCTATTGGCTGCGTAGGCGTAAGATGTCTCGCCCTAACAATATATAGAATTATGAAAACCACTGGGACTCGCTTAGAGATTGTCACACATCTACACGGCATGAATTTGAGTCGCAGATTTGAGGTTAGTAAGCTTTGCGTGACGCGTCGCGCATATACATTAATCTAAAGGACACGCATCGCAGCATACTGTGACGTGAGAGTTTCTATGCTAGATGATTAATACATGGAATGTCCTAGCTGCGCAGTAGTGCAGAAGCTGGGCACGTTCTCGGACTAGCTCGTGTGTTTAGGTGAGAAATATCTGGCAGCTAAACGTTAGTTAGCCAGACTGCTACGCTGCGGACTGTTATAGTGGCGTTGGGGTCATCATCGTGGTTTGTCTGAAGTGAGACGTATCATACGAACATGCTGTGGCACAAATGTTGTATTGAAGCCAGAATATGAATCGTTTTCACCCCTAGATGCTCATTTCTTGGCCTGTTGGTTGTTTACGAGGCTGAGGGATAGATGCTGCAAAATAATGAAAAAGGGTGACATGTGTGAGCCTCAATATTTTGATCGCTCACGTTTTTCATCTGAGTACTACTTTTTTCCATGACGGTATTAGACCGTGCTAGGATACCATATTAGGGATCTTTTAATTAAAAGTGGCATACTAGAAAATCTGAGAGTGGTCTAATCAGCAAGACGGGCGTGTATAATCCGCTCGTGTACTTTAAGATTTATACTCGATGGCGTTCCCATAGGGTGTTAATAAACAATATATGTTCAATTTTGATGCTGAGTCTTGCTATCAGAATTGCCAATTTTATTCACACAGAAGTGATGATCTGGCACATACGACATATCAATAGGATTCTTTATTGTATTGCCAGAGAGTGTCTAATCTCTTAAGAATACGTGTTTCTGTTTGTCTGTTCGTGTAGAACAGCTATATTGAACGTGGACTGTCTAATTGAGCGATATTCTCGTGCTGTGTAGTTCTTGGGGATGGTTTCACACGCAGCAATATACAACAACTCCAATACTTTATGGGATCTGCGATAATAACCGTTGTATACGTGATTACCGAGTTTTGTTGAATGTGGGCGCTGGCAATGACTCCTGTTTTAGTTTTTCCCAGTACCATCCAACTGTCTTAACCCTGCTAATCATATAGAGGTCTGAGAACAGAGAGACCGAAATATTTATTATCACCGCTTCTTTTTGTCGGCCCGCTCTTCGCGCAATGAACTCCTAGGATTTTCATGAAATTGTTCCATCCTGAGGTCTTTTACGATTGTCTCTTGTTTTGCTTTGTAGCTCTTATAACGTAGAATTCGAGAGAGATCAATTGAGCGGACACATGATATTGCTAACTATGAACCGTGGGAGATTCCCACCGCTGGTTCTGAGTTTCAAGGAGCCGGGCATTGAGCTGTTTTGGTAGGTGACAATGTTATCTCTCATTAGCAAAATTAACTAGAACATCTATTTGTTCACACAATATACTAAAATGTTTATGTCTATACAGGCTATTATAATGTAATTTAGATGTCCGTCTTTCTCACGTTGATGTATTTTATTCATGGTATATGTTAGTGTATTCTCCTATTACGATCTCGCCTACTTTGAAGTGGGTAGTAAAGACTTCCGAAGAATCCAGAGAAAGTGTTCAGAAATAAACTATGATGCTAGTTCACTGGTGAAGTTGCCTCGCAAAGAATAAAACTGCTTTGCATACCCTGAGGAAAATTGCGTTTATTAAACCTCTGTAGATCTCATTCATTGTTCGAGAGATATAACGAGATGTAGCGAACTCACTAACTATAAGACCGTGGTCGCTCGCATGGATCGTTCGATATAACATGCTAAACTCAGAGAAGATGATTCTCATTAGGCATTACAGGCGAGATGTGTGAAGAGCCGAATGTCTGCACATTTACTCTCATATGATAAATTAACTTGGAGTAAATAAGGAACCATAACTTGGGAAGTGGGTAGTTGATTCAGAAGTGACATTCTCGTTTCAAGATTTGGATATTAGGATGAATACTGAATTTTGGCATAATCAATTTAATATATCTGGGCTGGTAACAGAAGAACATGATTGTCATCCGACTCTTGTTGTCAAAGGTGAATAGGTTCTAATCGTTAAATTTACGAATGCTCTCATGTTTCTAGACCCTTGTGAAATTTAGTTTGGGTCTGATTAAATGAGAACAAGAATTCACCAATGTGGTGAGTGGGCGAAGCGACTCAAACATCTAGAATGCTCGCGGCCAAGACTGTGAGGCACTCATAACAAATGGAGAATATATCACGAATAATCGATATCTGTCTCTACATAGGTTCGATTAGCAACACCATAGATAGAGTGGAATTGGGCGGTAACCGTTGAAACACGAACCGTATGTGTGCATTCTACTTTGATAATTCAGCAGAGTTGTATTTCATTTCATTTGCGATGATTAGCGCTAAACATAACCAAATATGAGACAAATGTATGGCTCGTATCTGCATAAGGAAGTGTATCGATTATCACTGGATGTTACATGTGTGCCCGTGCACAGAGATTATGCAGGATATGCGCGCGCCACTGTTCCTCGTTTTCTGAAGTTAATCCTCAGGCATCAATGTGGCATCTCGATATTGATCTTCTAGAAATCGCGGATCTTGTTTGTCACAAAATCGAGAATTTCGTGACTACACAGAACAAAGGAGGTGGTGGCAATTTCAGGATATTTTATACACCACTGATTCAGGGCGCTCTCAAAGACGATCGAACGAGAGAATAGATGGCGCCATCATTGGGTTCTCTTTAGGCTCCAGTGCTCTCAGGCAATTGCAATCTTGTGGTAAGTATAATAGATCACATGATAAACTGATGTGTCGGTCCAAGCAAGGCTGTGGGGTGCAGTTTGAAGTTCCGCTATACGATTAACTATCATGCGCTTCATGATGTAGTGAGATTCGCAACTTTGGTGTGTCTATAGCATTGTTCTATAGATGTGGTCGCAGTCGCCGGCTCGCTCGAATCAGAATATGGTCCATAGGCACATAAGGTTCCGAAACTATCGTTCCTCTGAACTTTCAAGTCCACGGCGTCGAAACCCCCAGTTCCAGAGGTATACTCTCGGTCGAGAGTGCGAGATCACTCTGGAATGTGCTTCTCCACACATCCCACTCGTCTCGAAATCCATGACCTGGAAAGTAAGGTTTTTGGACTGTGGTTGGCGGGATAGACATCAAGATCGAACCATCATCTCGGTGGGATTCACATATGGATCGTAGGACCGACAGTAGAGCTTTAAGCTGCGACTTTTCGTTATGCGGTGCTAGGGATAGCTGCACAGAAGACCGTTTTCTGAGAGATCCTGTTGGTCACATACAGCGCAAAAGAACGCATGTACGCTCGCGGCACAAAGATTTCGCCACAGAAGCGCTTATGCTAACTACTCCTAGGTGTCTCTCACTGGTTACTCGAGTAAGAGGAATTCATTTGTAACGACGACGTGTGTGCTGTGAAGTACACACATCAAAACGCAGTAAACTCGTGTTTTGTGCTCGCTTTCTTCTGGCTCCGATAGCAACCCCAAATAATTCAACGCGGCGTAATTCTTCGTTAGCTCTTGGTCGCCAGTTCTGGCCTCGCATAAGAAGTGTCAGTTCCTCATATCAATGATTGCAATGATAGCAGCGTGCCTCAGAATGACCTCCTCGAAGCTGAATAAGTACATAGCCCCATAGGTTCATACTACAATCGAGGATGGATTCCTAGCTGTCTGAATCATCTTTCCAAACTGGAGTTTTCTTTCGTGAAAAGACTGCTTGTTTTCGGGCGATGATGCACAGTAACAGTCACGGTGATGAAACTGTTTTTTGTGAATCATAGCGCCATCCTGGCTGAAGGCGTGCAGACGGATAATAGTTTTTGAGTGCACAACTTAATTACCAAATAAGATGGCTTCATCCAAGTTGATGTCATATCTTTCAGATTTGCTTCTTGCCCTCGTAAGGCTCTCTTCTGGAGTTGATCCGTGAGAAATATAGTAGTTCGAAGAACTATTCTCCCATCCTGTGTTTAATAGGCGATTCGAAGACAGAATATGTAGAGGTGGATTTGGAACCACAGATGTCGAAAACAGCGTAGATAACTAATAAGCAACTCTCAGTTGTCACTCTCCGATTAGGTGGGTGGTGCGAAATAGTGACAGAACTTGTGCTTGTTGCTTTCATCTGCATCTCGGCATTGTCTTACGGCAATGTGGTTTCCAACCATCGAGCGTGTCATAACTATTCTTGCGCTGGCATGAGGATAAACTGTGCAATACGATCGCGATTCTTTTCTTTCAGAGTCCTGGATGTCACCTCAGATAATAGGTGATCAGCACGTTGTTCGCCTGTGTTGTTTTCATACTTTTACGTATGTTGGACGCCCTTGCCTGCACAATGTATATAGGCAAAATCTCCATGCTCCTCATTGCTCCTCACTTCAAGATTTTCCCTCTCCGATGAAGTCTTCCAAAATTGTGCTCAGCATACGGAGGTAAAGTCTGTTGTGGCTTGTCTACCCGGATGTCTCTGCTGAGTGTTTGTTTTATTTCTTTATCGAAGGGACGCTGCACATCGGAAGTAAGTAATAATAGCTAAAAGGACAACGAGGTAGAGCTGGTCCCTATAGGATGATTTTGCGTTGGTTGAAGGGTCCGACACATATGCCTTTGGATCGTAGTTTGCCATAGGTGCCAGTCCGTCCCGTAATTCTTGCAACTCGGACCTCTTTGTAGCTTTTAAGGGGTGCAAGCACAGCGACTCCACCTATCTCAATGAACCAATATCGTTGTGTGGTTCTTAAAGGGTATAGAGCTAGAAAGATAAAGATGTGGTCATTCCAGGTACTCCGATCACATGCAACGTTGACGTCGCCTCCAGCCAATGGAGTTCTGGGTGTGATAGATCGCACGCCGATACCAACGTGTGGGTGCATCATGACTCGGATTAACCCGTTGGAGACGTCATTACGCTTGGCAGCAGATCACGTCATCTAATCGATTGATGAGTAGGATGATGAGGTTTATAAGCAATCGTTCGCCTTCACTTCATCCCGCTCCCTTTTCTCACAGATACTTGTGCTTGGTGCATTTCTTTACTCCTCGACGACATGCAGGAGGGAAAAAGATGTGAGGTCGACGTAATTAATGTGAGACTGAGTCTCAATCGCGTATATGTTTGTTTCATCAAATCTACTATACAGTTATCATCGCCTACTGAAGTTTTGAACAAATCAACTGATCTTTTATTCTGGGATACGCCCACCAGGAAATGCTGGGAATAGCCACACCTGGAGTCCCGATTGGTTTCTGTGAGGAGCCACCTGGGAGACATTAGATATCTCCAGGAAAATCTTTGCTTTTCGTGTCCTCTTAATGATGGAGAGCCCTTGGAAAACACAGGTTGTTCCCATCATTCTCTCAATGATTTTGTTCCCACAGCGATTCAATATTCACTGCACGGTTGACTGTCTTCGCAGTTGCCACGCATAACCTCATTTATATCAGTAATATTTGGCTCTTCAAGGTCATTGTTGGTTGTTCTTCAACTGTTGATGACGTGAATATCTAGGTAGGATCGATAATAGCGGTGATAAAGGGCGCAAGATTTCAGACACGCATGCTGGTCTGCTTATCTATCGAGAGGAGGGTGCGTTCGAAGTGCATGTCGCAACCGGGTCTTCGGAATGGGAAATGTCCGAATTCGAAGAGTCAAACAACCCCTTCACAGTAGTTGTGGATACTATATCTATCTTATAATATTGCTTGTTTGGACTTGTTCCTTGCCGCGCTGATGATAGAATAGAAGTCAATACGAAGGGATAGAAGTGATCTGTTCATTGCCACTTGGTGAAGGGTGGGTGTTTCGCTGACTCTGATCCAAAAATCCTAATGTTCAGATGGTTATAGATTGGGGAGTCAGTGTATTTCAAGTATTACTTCTAGCAACTTCATGCTGGCTGATAACATTAGATAGAGCTGGCTACCAAGCAGCGTTCTCTGTGGTGGTATTCGTACTTACGCGCTGAGTTCATGAGGAACTGTTACGCTCTGCTTGAATTATAGCCCATGGAGTCCAAGCCATCCGGACCGAGATTGGGGCTGTAATCTTTGTGTTTTGAGGTTTGGAGTGCATAACGTAGTAGTGGATGGTGTTATGGATTCGATGTAGACCAGTATCCACAACAGCTTTGAGGCCGTGCCAGCAAAACTTATACTCCATGAGTGGTTGGTTTTGCCATCTTGCTTCTGGTGCGGAGACATCAGACACATGGAGAGCGATTTAGTAATTGCGGCATTTTGAACTTCGCATACACATCGCGTGGGTGGCCTTCTTGGTCGGGCTCTCGCACCGCTCAGTTCGTCTCAAGACTTTCTCCGCGCAATATACTGCCTTGTACGTAAGAACATAAATGTACAGGCATAAGGGTCGCTCGCTCTTTTATCGCATGGAAGTTGTAGTGTCCAGCTGTCTAGCCTGCACAATATTTGGCAACATAGAGGCCTCACGCAACAGCCCGTTGCAAGTGATCGGCTATCGGGTCGATCGCGATTCCAAGTAGCGCTGACATGTTTGGCGCGATCTGCTCAATTTGTGACTCGCATTCGCCCGGGCAAGCAGACAGAGCAGTGTATTAGATAATGCTTCCGCAACGGGACCATTGCTTGTGTCACAAATGGCAGATAACCGCCAGTCACCAGCCTTGTATATCGTCCGACTCTGCTTGTCCTTGGAATGTGCAGCAAGGAGTCGGTTTGCATGGATTTATATTCCGTCTGTAAGGTCCTTTTGTCAAGTTCATGCCAGGTGACTCTCTCACGAATTCTGACTATGGCGCTGATTTCCTTAACAAGAAGACTAGCTTATTCTTTTCAGAAACGAGAGATGGCACAGCTCATCGCGCGAGTTAGTCAATAGGAGGAGATGGAACGAAGACTACACGATTGCGTTTCTTCCCTCTCTTCTACTTCTTTGGGGAAGACTAATTGAAAATTCCAAGAAGTAGATATTGTTTCCTTCTCGTTAGTCATGATAGCTCCATACAAGAAATGCATGAATATATCCAGATGGTAAGAATGCACAGCTTATGTCGACTGGAACTCGCACAACGCAGTGAGAGAAGTGGTAGGGCCTCGACAGCCGAGCAACAAGACTGCAGGGGAAAGTGCCCCGTTTCCCTGAACGAGATTTTCTATCTCTAATCTCATGTGAGAGCATCAATATGCAACTACCGCATATTTCATCTTACTTCATTCTAACTTGCGGCCAGGATCAACAGGCTGCCACACAGCCTACTCTCGCATACAAAGATAACTCCACGGATGTCATAGTGAAAGGAATTGTGGTAAGGAAATGGCTGTGCGTCTTGCCTGCGCTCTCACTCATGTTCACTGGAGTTTTGGAGAGAGGAGCTCGTGAGACCACAACGTGCCTAATATTTGCACTGCCGATGAGCGTAGATAACTCAATGAACAATGTGAAAATGTACCGCCTGCCCGAAAGATACGATCCCCTTCCAAAGTGGGCTAGAGTGTCTCTGCGTCTGGGTGCAGAGCCACGACTGGTTACTCCTTCGATTTCCTCGGTCAGGACAGCTTTCCAGTAGCAACCAGCAGATTGTAGTATGGTGTTACTGGAGAATCGTGGTGAATGTCCGCTTATCGGTGCGGGAGGGACAATGGGCTGTCGTGAATGGCCATGTTGTGACAGGGACAGTGTGTCGAGAAGTGGACAGCATGATGGGTCGAAGCCTCTTGGTGGCCTGGATGACCTCAATTAATCCCAGAGTCACTCGTGGCAAAATACAGAAATGGAGGATTGCGCCAGGATGTTATCTGTCCCTCGCTCAGCAGGAGGTGGAAAATGGGATTTGTGCATCAAGTTCCTTCCTGCCAGGCCCTCGCGTACTAGTCTGCTTTGATTCAAAATGGGGTATAGGATGAGCTATAAGCCTCCCTTCCATGATACCAGGAAGCTCTCACCTCCTCATGTCACAGAGCTGGGAGCGCTCGTTCTCACGTCGGAACGCTTTGTGATTGTTTGGTCGTGAAACCATTGGTCGTGCGAAAGCCATATTTCCTTTGATGATATTTCAAATATATTTTTGGCACTATGCGGCTACATGGGACATGTTCAACTTTCTGAAATCTTTTCTGCCTTGTACAAGATGACATTGAATTTTTCTACCAGGAGTCAATGCAGCTATCAATTCTGCCCATTTCCCATGAAACCAGGCTGACCTTTGGCCATCAAGGGATGAATTATGTTGTGAATCTACAACGAATCTGTCAACACCGTTTGGCGCGGTAATAAGCAAACAACAACTGTGGTCAGGGGCTGTGCAGATAGATAGCCGCCTGTGTTTCTTCAATTAAAGCAAATCCGGATGCCGTTTGTGACAGCACGCTTTGCCCAGCATTCTTCGCTTCTGAAGACCTGCAGTACTTCACCATAATGATGTCCGCCGTACCCCTCATGTTTACACAGGGTTTTCCACAAGGAATTTTGACCGGATAATTTCTCCTGTGCTTGCGCGTGCGTCGCACCCTTGGCACAGCGAGAGCTCCCTTTCATTCTCTCTAGCTCTTGCTTATCAGTTATGAATTGACTTTAGCGCACGCCCCTTCATTGGATTTTGCCCACCCGCCGATCTTGGATTGTCATGTTTACTAATCTGTACATGGATCAGTAGCTAGCTCACACTTTTATTGACACGTAGAGATAGTGGATTGCTGATCCATTAAAACCATGGACGCAGAACCAATAATGTATGTTTCTTTTCATCAGACACATTAATGACTCGGAGACTAGAAGTGAAATAGGTCTATGCCTTTTTAGCTTATTATACAACCCAGCCCGTGGCCGGCATCTGGAAGAATCTGACTGCTTGTTCCAGTCTTAATAACCCATTTTTAACGGTGGCTAGATGCTGTCAGTACCATTTTGTAAGGAGCCTTGCTCTTTTTTATTGTGTTTGGTCGGTGTAGAGATTGATAGATTCTGCCAGACCTATAATAGTCCCAGTAGGAATGAAACCACTGAGACACCTTTTGTTGCTCGAATTACTCGTTGTTGGGTGTTTCGTCGCCGGTGGTTTCTCCGTCTGTTTTAGGTGGTCGGAATAAATTGACCGGGACCGCCCACTACTCTTCCTCTGGTTCCTTCACCAGCAAAGGCTCCGCTTTTTTTGCTCATTACTTCCTCTATGTGTGGTGTCATGGTTTTTGTATATAAACCGTAATCTGGTGATGTCTTGGTGGGTCACCATCAGAACATGGACGCGGAGCGAGCGGGCCCTGGACAGACTTGAAATGCAAATAATTTTAACATGTTTCGAAGGCTTCGTTACGTTGTTTGAGAACTAATACATTTCATCAACTTAAGTAGTCCTTGCGAGGCAGAGGCACCCCCTGAAAACACACTGAAAGGAAAAGAGGTCCGGTTCCACAACACCCCTCTAACCGCAGAAAAGGTCTTGACTTGACAGAGTTGGTAGAAATACGGACAGCGTCTCAGTTGAGAAAACAGCGAGTTCAGAGATTGACAGTTGTATCAGTGTGGGTTTTTCTCAAAAGAATGCTCCATAATTCGGGGTGTTGGTATCATTAAAATTCTAACAGGCCCATTATACATTCGCGCGAAGGGCGCTATGGTACCCCGCGCGCATGGGGAGTATCGATGAGTGGCTAGGCAGAAATGTTCACGTCTTTTAGGTGGAGGGTGTTAAGATCGTGAAAGCGTTATGTTATATGATTCTGTTAGTCGAATGGGACTCGACATTGTTCAGTGGTTCGGGCAATGCTTTCTTTCAATATGCTGGGTGGGGATAGGCGTGTTTGTATTGCGAAGATATGCTGTGTGTGGGTGTCGTTGACTGTCGTTTTCAATTAATAAGATAGCAATAGCAAATCTATTCTACTCTTTCAGCATATTACAGAAATTGAATAGAGACTGATCTGCGCGCATATTAAATCATAACAATCCTTTGTAGACCCTAACCCGATCGGGAGGAAATATAGGTCTAGAAAACACCACTTTAATAGGTACAGCACATAAAGATTCTGACGGACACAATAATGTCGTTACTGTGAAATTATTCTCACACTCGAAAGATATATTTTCATTTGGAGTTAATAAGTTAATGTTACATTTGAGATGATAAAACTATAGCTTCGGAATAGCATCCTTTTGCTTGATTTGTTAATGCAGAGCGAGTGCAAGCACTAAAAAGAGGTTTTCGTCGAGAGAATGCTGTCACTAAATGCTCGCGTGGAATATATCGTTCTGTTCAGATGTGGGTGGTTTTTTTGTATCCATCTCTCATAAATTCCTCCTTGTTATCCTTATATTTTTAGTTCCTTAATCCACATCGTTTTGGTTTATTGAAATTATTAATCTGTTCTAAGTTATAATGACATAGACAGACATGGACTTTTATAATTATTGATTTCAATAATAAATATGATTTCCTGTATGAAGAAATGGTGATTAACATTATTAATGTTTGAAGTCTTTAAATAAAAAAACACTTCAAATTGAGCTTTTGGTTTTCTCTCTCATAAGTTCTATATAGCACGGCGCTTAACTATCGCGTGCGCGTTGCACGGACCATAAACTCAGAGAATATATGCTGTGTGTAGGGATTTAGATTTGTTCACGCGCGCTGACTGTGGATTTAGTTTATTTTGAAATTTCTCTTATATTTGCAGAAGCTGAGGCATATGTAGATCTTTTAATATCTTCACTCATGCTGCAAGATGGGATGAACCAGTTATATAGTCGTCATTTTAATAGAGAGAACAGTGTGCATCGCTTTGATGAATCACCTAATTGAATGGTAAAAGAACGGCTCTGTTGTGGGTTACAACTAGGAGTTAGAGTTTTTATGTGGTTCGGATTCTACTTGTGTATCGCTGTGTCTGAGTGATCCTAGAGTGATACTTTGAGAGAGCATCCATCCTTGTGAAAGACGACATCAAAGACTACACGAGACGATCCCCTGAATATAACTGTAGATGCATATTACTGAGAGCACCCTGAGACTTACAGTATGTATGTGCTGTTGGACTCAAGGTACCTCTCGCGCTGAGTTGGACTTTATGTTTGGCATATATTCTTCTGCTTTGTCAACCCTGGGTAAGAAGTGTAGAGACAGCGGCAAATATAGTTTGTTTTTGAACCATCACACTTTCTCTTCACAAGTGCATTAATTCTTCATAGATAGTCCACAGACAGTCTGGGAGACTCTCAACTTCTAGGGAGACTACTCTAGAGCGATAGACACCATTGCTTTGTCACGAGGTTAATTGTTACACTCGTCTCCCCTGTGGGTTTGGGTGTCTGCCAGTCACATCTTTTTAGGCAAGTCATCAGGTTCACCATTATTTTAATCTCTTCGAGTTGTTGCACGCACTGGAACTCCGACGAGATGAAGTATACAAACGTTTGAAAATCAGATTTTTTGACAGTTTGCAACTGCGGATGTTTAATAATTGGCACTCAAAATTGCTACTGAAAAATGGACAAGCAACAGCAACCCTGCGTCTACTGCAGAGGAGAAAAGAAATCTGCATTCCTCAACCGACACAGCAAGAAAAAAATCTAAGATTGGGCACAAATCTGAA
>JAXMNL010000026.1:256325-271689 GCA_035128595.1 Eptatretus atami | reverse complement strand
GATAAAGAGGACATCTTTTCTTTGTTCGAAAACGAGTCCCGTGGGAGTCCCGTGGTAGGGCTGAGTTTGTGGGCTGAATTCGTGGGAGTCCCGTGGCAGAGTTCGTGAAGAGTCCCGTTCTGAGTCCCGTTGCCAATAGGGACATTTGGACCGACGTTCTCGGCGATTACGCGCTCGGAATCGCGCACGGACAGCTCGCCTCGCGTATTGTTCCGTACGAGTTCCGTCGAAGTGGAATACCCCGTATTGGATCAGTGGTATTTAGTACATTGAAGATTGGCAATCGACCCTACCCACGTGATTTGCCGATTGCGTATTTCGTTCTTTTACAAGGACCCGTTCGCTCTGAGTTATCGCGCGATCTATATTCCGGCGATCGGTCGGCGCACTCGACTTGCGGCTCCGTTCAGAGCGGTCGGTTTCGGCCGACCCCCGGCCAGTAACATTGTTGTCAGGAGTGCGATTCGGCCCCCTCCGCTCCGTAGCAAATTCACGGAGTCGGATCAGGGTAATCGACACAAACCACCCCGTGTCCCCAAATTACGAGCGTTATAAATTTATTTCCCAGCACGTAAAATGTTCAGCCAAGGCAGCAGGCAGGAGATGATTAGGAATGGATTTGGAAATGTTAGAATCTATGCTCAGGACGAAAGCATGCAGGACACTCCCATTATGCAGGATTGACTATTCCCCGCACAATAAATGCAAGTCCGCAATGGCGCAGGCGGCGGGGGCCGCGGTGTATGACACCCCCCTCCCTCCTCCGTCAAAATCCCTCCTCAGTCCCGCGGATCCGCGCCCGTAATGGCGAACCGACTGCCACGTGGTTAATTTGAGCGTAAGAGACATGTCATGGCGTTGATGGAAAAATGGAGACAAATATAAAACAAATGGAGAAAATGAAAAGAAATGCGGGGTGAAATGCAGAGCATGGTGGACCTCCAGAAGGGCAAATGCAGTAAGTCTGGGCATAAGAGCAATGGTAGCCTGCGTGCGATACGGAGCGTGAGTGCAAAATCGCGCCACTGGAGTGGACCGAACCGAGCAAGGGGAGTGTGACTGTTCGCTCCCAGCGTGGAGACAAAATAATTCGGGAGACGCGTTGGGCGAGACTCTGCAGTGACGGAAAAGTGACGGTGACACAGAGGGAAAAATAAATGAGGTGACTGAGACATGCGACGAGACACGTGGAGGTGACTGAGAAATGCACGGAGACGCAGGAGACAAAGGAAGGAACACAGAGCCCGGGGGAATAGAAACAGAAACAGAGACGAAAAGCAGGAAGAACGAAATAATAACAGTGACTAGATAAAGAAGTAGAGGAGAAACTCCAGTAATTGATCGAGACACACACAGGTAGGCGATAGTGAGGGACAATGGGGTGATGCGTGGGGATTTTGTGACCCGGTGCAGCAGCAGGATACTCTCCTTCGGAGACGAGGTGAGGACTGTGCCCCTTGAGGCGGATCGCGACGAGGAGAGTCGCGGGACAGCCTTGCGAGGTAAAGGGGGCCGAGTGCTGTGATGGGTGCACGCGGCTTGGGGTTATGGAAACCCCGGACCCTTGAGTGGTGCTAATTCCAGCGTGGTTGTTCCGGTGTGTGTGTGTGATATGTGTGTTTGCGAAGTGTACCGAATGCGTGCTTTCCACACGCATTAAATACCGTGTGGATGAACACCGTGTGGTATGAAACCGGCTGTGTTGGATGAAAAGCACCGTGTGTGGAATAAACACGTTGTGGATGAAGCACCGTGTGTGATGAAGCACGGTGTGTGAGAAACCCGTTGTGGATGAAGCACCGTGTGGTATAAGCACCGTTGTTGGATGAGCACCGGTGGATAACTGTGATGAAACACCGCCGTTGGATGAACACCGCTTGGTAACGCTGGATGAAACACGCGTGGATGAAGCACCGCGTGATTGAGGCACCGCGTGTGGATGAAGCACCGTGTGTGGATGAAGCACCGTTGTGGATAATACACCGTGTGTGATAAACACCGTGTTGCGATGAACACACCGTGTGATGAAACACCGATGTACGAACCCGTTGGAGTAGTAGTGCGTGTGAGTGAAGAGTATGTGTAGAGAGACAGCGTGTGTGAGGTCGCTGTATAGGGAGATGACAGTCGGTATGCGGGAGACGCAAACCGATCCCACTGATCCGAAGTGCCATGGTGAGTGATCGTGCGTCGTGGCACGCAGGAGTGTGCGCTTAACGGCGACGACGACGGGACGAGATGAAGGACAAAGGCCGAGTAGCGGCCTAGCTGAATGATAAACCGTACGCCGGTTTGCACAGCAGCGAGCGCGGGTGCTGTGCACGCACAGGCCACAGTGCCGCTGCGCGGTGAAACCCGCTCCGAAACGCCAGCGTGGCTGTTAGCCTAGATGCCCGCGACGGACAATTGACAGAAGCGAAGGTAAGTCGATTCGGATATTCGATCCGGCATGGGTTCTCCACTGCCGAGGGTGTTTGGTACAAGCTCCGACAGAACGAGCCGAGCACATGTGTTCTCTGGGACCCTCGAAACGCGGGCTTGCTTTGGATGCGCGGTGACGTCAGGTGCTGCCATGTTTGGAAATCCGGCAAAGGGAATCGTATCACTGTGGCGTAGTGAGTATCCGTCGAGAGAGTACGGGTGTCCGGGGCGCAAACAGCTCCATGACAGTCACGTGCAAAAATAGTGCGGTCTGTGAAACTGCCACGTCTGTGGTGCGCTATGAAAAAAAAAAAAAAGATTGAGAAAACAGCAACCCGCTTTGGGGAACAGATTCCCAGCAAGGTGAAACCCCCTTGTTGGGGGCACAGGAACTAGAGTACTAGTTAGGGGATGGATACGATTAGTTAGACCGCTTCATGGGGACATGGGTTGTACCTTATGGAGCCCTGGAATGGATATAGAGAGGATTTTAGTTTAATTTATAGGAAATGGATTTTTGTATTTTTGGAGACATGGACAGAGCTGAAATTGTAGTGGAGACGTAGCTAGCTAGTAGATGGAAATGAACGTGCATGAGTTTTAAGGGATGACGAGGGAGCACGAGTTAGTCAGGGGATTTAAGTTAGAAGATGGCAGTATAGATGTTGGTGTGAGTTTGAAATGGAAAGTGTTGTGAGGAATGAGTGAGGACAGCGGCCAAGTGTGTGAGTGGGATGCAATGTGGTATGCATGCTGCGAATGACTGATTGGGGGGAGGAGTGATCCCACCCAAGAACCCCGGGGTCAGTAATGTTAGTAGGGTATTAAATTTATTAAAGGAGTCTTTTTTGTTGGTGTCCGAGAGAAGGCACGAAACCTTTGGAGGGGTGCAGGAGTTTCATGGACCGGCTGGGAGTGGCTGTGGAATGAGTTTTTTGGGGACCCAGGCACCGGACTATCGCAGAGTAGGCCAAGGCCAGAGGCCGGATAGATAGTGGCACGGGCGACCCGTCGGAAACGACCCGTAGCGCCAGAATGCCACGGGGGCAGTGTAGATGGGCACGGGCGACACTCGGAAAGGGACCGGGCATCAACACGCACGTGGGATCGGAGGGGGCAATGCCAGAGAGGCAACCCCCCCTTTATAGGGAGCAGCTAGCTCGGAGCAGCTGCGGGCCTGGGGGTGCGCATGGTTAGAGTTCGTCAGAGGGGGAGTTCGCCAGTTTGAGCCACTGCGCCAGCCGGGAATGTATGCAGATGAAAATTAGGGCAAGGCCCAAATTTATAATGGACACCAACACAGGCGACGCGGAATCATGGTTTTAGAACCGTAGTTTTAAAGATGTGAGGCGTGTTGGAAAGGCCCGGGGTATTCAGTTATTGAATGTTAGGGTAGATAGGAGATGTACCCTTTCAACACATCCATCCTTCGCCTTTGTATGGCCCTGGTACTCACCTTGGTAGGATCGCTGAACTCTGAGGAGCCATTCTGGAGCTTCGTTGGCCTCGAGACAGGACGCTAGTCTCTCCCTATTCCCCTCAGAGAGGGAACGTAGGGGTTGGGAGTAGGCTAGTGGAATGATAGGCTAGCCGGACAAGACAATAAAGGGGTTAGGGAGACATTTAAAATAATAAAATAAGAGGGGCTAAATCTTTGTTGGTTGTGGCAAATTAAGGGAGTGTATGGACAGAGACAGGCAAGGCGATAGAGTGGGGGGGAGACAGTAGTGCAGGTCGAGCCCCCTCAGTAGCGGCCGCACCACTCACTCCCTCCAGACTGATGAAGCACCAACCAGAAGGCCTGCGCAGCTTCAACTGCCGGCCTGTTGTGCTGCAGCTCTGTTCTGCATGGCTTACCTCCATGCCTAGTTGCCTGCTCTCCAACCCATGCCTGCTAGCCCTTGTTTGCGTTTGCCCTGGTCCATCCATCACCATGCCGCCAGGACCATCCAGTTTTGGAGACTGCCTGCAGGCACCCGTGCATCCATCATGTCCATGTTTTGCGCCATCTTCATCCATTCCCTGCCACCAAAGAGCTTGCGAACACTTTTGCCTGCCTTTCCTTCACAATCACAAGTCCTGGGCCATGTTAGTGTAAATGTCGTCAGATAATTAAAGATGTAAATACGTGAACCACAACCTGCATGTGTTTACGCCGCAATATTTAGTTAAGTTGTCCGAATGAGTCGTGAGGTTGTGATTAGTTAGTTACGCAGCGCATTAGTTTAGTTATTTTTGGGACAACGTTTAAAGAAATGTCGCCTCACGGATCGAAGGGTGAAACTACTCGGGGAAAACTTACACATTGTCACGAAAATTTGACAGACTCGGACTGAGTCTGTAAAGGAGGGAGTAGTGTTACGAATTGGAATTCAATTGCACACAACATACAGGTTCCCTTAGTCAGCTTATGCATAAGTGCATGTTCCTAGATAGCTCACCTTCCATTGTTTATATGGTTCAGATCGATTAGATGCGCTGCGGATCATTTAATAGTTAGAGACGAACAATGAGACTCCCTCCCCTCTTGAAGAGAAGAAACCCTGCGGTGAACGTCAACATCCTCTCCAACCCGTGTGAGCGGGGGGGATCACGAGGCATGAGTCACGCGGGTGCGGCGAGGGGGTGCAAGATTGTAAATGACTGTACATAATAAGTGGACGGTTGTAGTTCTTTTGTCGTGCTTTTGTTGCCTGTATAATTGCATACGTGTTCTGCCTTATTTAATTGCATATGTGTTTCATTATAATAAATGTCCTTGTGTGAATGCAAAACCTGCTCGTTGCGTCCATTCCCTCATTGACTGAACATTTCGTGTGTTGGGAGTTAGAAAGCCGTTGTTCGTTATTATTATAAATAAAATAAACAAAAACTAAAGAGTTAGTGAGAACAGCTAAGCCTCTCTGGTTCGGAATTCGTGACAACAGGTCCAGGCAGAGGTGGAAGTTACCCCCTGTTGTGGGGCACAGTTTGATTTAACCGACATTTTTATGTACTAGTTTAGCTGAGGTGAATGTTGTCTGAGTTAGTGAGTCCGCTTCATGGGACATGGTATGTACCTCTGGAGCCCGATGGTGACTATGGCACTAGTAAGCGCATTTTGTTAGATTTAGGCAAATGGAATTGGACCTTTTGGCAGACAGACGGACAGACTGGAAATATCTGTAGTGGAGGACGTAGCTTAAGCTACGTTAGAGTAAATGGACACCGTGCATGAGTTTTTTAAGGATGACGTAAGGGAGCACGAGTTAGTCAGGGGATCTTAGTTAGAAGGTATGCAGTGTGGCAGTGTTGGTTATGTGAGTTGCGAAATGCGCATAAGTCTTTAGTTGTGAGGAAATGGTGTTAGGAGCAGTCGGCCCCATAGCCTGTGTGAGTGCGGAAGCGCGATGTGGTCTATCTGTCATGGTGGCGATGACTGGTGGGTTAGGAGGTGTGATTCCCACCCAAGGTGACCCCGTCATGGGTCAGTTAATGTTTAGCTCGTTGGGTATTTAAATTACTAACATGGAGGTCGTTTGTTGTTGGTGATCCCGAGAACGGCACGAAACGCCGTTTGTGTGAGGGGCTGTAAGGAGTTCTATGGACCGGGCGTCGTGAGAGTGTGCTAGGGAAAGTTGAGTTTTGTTTATGCGGCACCCCAGGCATCCGGGACTATGTGCCAGAGTACGGCACAAGGCCCAGAGGGCCGGGATAGTAGGTAAGTGGGCATGGGGCGACCTGTCGGGAACGGGACCGTAGCGCACAGAATGCCACGGGCAGTTGTATGGGGCACGGGTGCGACGCCTCGGAAGGGGACCGGCTGGATCAACACGCCACGGTGTGGCATCGGAGGGGGCAACCTTGCCAGGAGGGCCAAACCCCCGCCGTTGTTCGGGTAGCAGCGTAGGCTCGAGGACGCGGCTGGGCCTGGGCGTCGACCTGGTTTCAGAGTTCCCGGTCAGCAGGGGGGAGTTCCATGCAGTTTGCAGCCATGCTGCCCAGCCAGGTAATTGTGCTGAGGGCACGTATTGAAAAATTTTGAGGGCAAGCCCAAATTTAAATGGACACCAACACAGGCGACGGGAATCATGGTTTTAGAATTGATAGTTTAAAAGTGTGAGGCGTTTTTTGGAAAGCCCCGGCGGTTAGTTCAGGTTATATGAATGTTAGGGTAGATAGGAGATGTACCCCTTTGCAACCAATCCATCCTTTGCCTTTGTAGGCCGCTGGACTCACCTTGGTAGATCGCTGAACTCTGAGGAGCCATTCTGAGCTTCGTTGGGCTCGAGACAGACGCTAGTCTCTCCCTATTCCCCTCCAGAGATGGAACGTAGGGGTTGGAGTAGGCTAGGTACATGATAGGCGCTAGCCGACAGACGATAAAGGGGCATTAGTGAGGAATTGTAAAAGGAGAATATGAAATATATAAATAAAGAGGGGCTAAATTTTGTTGTGTTGTGTGCAAATTAAGGGAGGTGTATAGGACAGAGACAGGCCAAAGCGACAGAGTGGGGGAGACAGTATGGCAGGTACGAGCCCCCTTCAAGCGGCCGCACCACTCACTCCCTCCAGACTGATGTGAACCAACCAGCAAGGCACTGGCCAGCTTCAACCCGCGCTGTTGTGCTGTCAGCTCCTTGTCTGCCATGGTTACCTGCCATGCCTAGTGCCGCTCTCCATGACCCCATGCCTGCTAGCCCTGTTCCCTCTGTCACCATTCACTCCGCCAGGTATCCTTCTTGTCGCCCTGCGGCGGCCCATCGCATACTCAGACCCATTTGACATCAGTTGCAGAGCCTGAGCCGTTCCATCATGACCATTTTCGCCATCTTCTCCATTCCCCTGCCACCAAAACTTAGCAACACCTTTTGCCTGTCCCTTTTCCCCTTCACAATCTACAAAGTCCTGTGGCCATGGTTAGTGTAAATATTAGTGTAATTAAGTGTAAATTGTAAATACGTGAACCACAACCTGCCTGTTGTTTACGCCGCAATTTTAGTTAAGTTGTGCCTGAATGATGTCTGAGCGTAGTGTATAGTTTATTTACGCAGTCGCATGAGTTCTTATATTATTTGGGACAACGTTTAAAGAAATTCCGACTCGCAGGATCCGAGTCAACCATTACTGAGGGAAAACTTACACATGTCTAGTCACACGAAAATTTGACGACTCGGACGAGCTGTAATAAAGCATGGAGGTAGGTGTACGAATTTGAATTCAATTGCACACAACATACAGGCTTCCTTAGTCAGCCTATGTCGATTAAGTGGCATGTTCCTAGATAGCTCACCTTCCATTGGTTTAAAATGTTTTGAATCGATTAGATGCGCTGCGGATCTGATTTAATAGTTAGGGACGAACAATGGAGACGTCCCTCCCCCTCTTTGCGAAGAGAGAAAGACCCTGCGTGACGTCAACAACTCCTCCCACCCGTGTGAGCGGGGGGGATCACGAGGCATGAGTCACGCCGGCGTCGGGGAGGGTGCAAAAGGATTAAGAGGACATCTTTCTTCGTTCAGAAGAGTCCCGTGCGAGTCCGTGCAGTGGTGAGTGGGCTGGAGTTCGTGGGCAGTCCCTGGGAGTTGGAAGAGTCCGTCTCTGATCAGCCCGTGCAGTCGTGAAGAGTCGTCCGCTGTTCTGAGTCCCGGTCAGGTTCGTGTGCTGAGTCCCGTGCGAGAGTAACCTTTTTTGCTTCTGGAGAGACCATTGTCGTTCACGCAGCTCAGGTCTTGCTGCTCTTGTGCTGAGGCCCTTCGCGAAGCTTTTGCTTCGGCACACGCTAGGTCCAGTGAAGCTTCGGCTGCTGCTTGCTGGAGCGTAGTACTTGAAGACAGTTGTGTCGGCGTCGAGGACTGTGCATGGAGGCTCTCCCTTCCTCTTTCTTCCTTCTTTTCCTTCTAGTTCTTTCTTGGTTCGTTGAGCTTTTTGTTCTCCATTTGGTTTTCCCGGCTCTGGTTGCGAACGCACTGGCTCCTTACTTGGATTGGATCCCGGGAAAGCAGCGCATCGACAGAGACAGCGCCTCGTTCTCACCGGCACGTGCTTGGAGCAGCGCGGGGAGCCTCCCGCGCGCTGCAACACAATACAAGCCCACGGCGTAATCGACGTGGCGTGCTCACTACATTCGCATGTGACAGAGATACATACTACATCTTCTCTATACACATACTATACATACACGAGTGGGTGAATAGAGACTATAGAAGAGATCTGTAGCCTGGCTCCGCTCCATGCTGCTTTGAGCGAGCATTTCTGCATAGGCGTGTCCAATCGCCGCGATCGCTTCCCGAGCTCCCGGCCGCTATCTCCTTCCCCTCGGCGTCAGCCTACAGCGAGACGAGTATAAGACCGTCTGATAAGTACACTCCATACATGCTCCGAAATCACACAGAAAATCTGCTACAGATCGTCATTCATTCTCCCACCAAGCCAGGGAAACTGAAGTGAGAGAAGCATAGATGAAGCTGGTGAAGGGAAATAAGAAGAGATACGAAGAGGACAGAGCTTAGCATCATAGAGCCTGCTCCGCTCCAACAAGAGCGATCAACACGGTCAAGTTCCTTCCAAAACAAAGCAGCTAGCCCGAAGCTCACTAGTTCGCTATGCCGACAGCCGACATCGAAGTGTGCGCGTCTTCTGTATCACATAATGCAAGTCCAAGGCAGACCTGATTGGCCCTGCGACCTCGACCTGTCTACTCTCCGATAGCAATAAAGCTCCTCCTGTCCCACGGGATTATTTCAGCACACGTAAACTCTGCACACTTGGGACTTCTAGCCAACGGGAAACCTCTCTCTACTGACTACTTGCTCACGGGCACTCAGAAACGTTGAGCTGCTCTCTATCCTCACGAGACTTACATTGTGCCAACACGGTGTACTTTCCCTCTAACTGATACTTCCGACCGCACGACCAGCGCCGTTATCCGAGCGGTACTCCCCGACCTCCTCTTCTCGTAACATACGGTTAAAAAGATGAATATCCTCTTTATCCTTTGTCACCGCAACCTCCCCCTTCTACCCGCAACCTGGCCTGCACTCCTATTGCTTCGCTTCCATGAACATCCCCCCTCCTGCCTCTATATCAGTTCGGGTGGGCACGGGACAGTTGTTGATACGTCGCACCGACTGCATAGTGGTTTCTTTCTTCGCTTACTTCTCCCGGCGAGAAGCTAGACTCCGCTCGAGTTGGTGTACGGCATCATAAGTCGGATTCCTTTTCCCGTGTTCGTTCCTCTATTTATCCCATGGTAACGTCCTCATGTTTCGCTCTACCACTTCCAACGCCGCTCTACTAGAAAAATTCAATTTCCGCAGCGCCCAATCTATGTATACGAATCTCTTTTCAAACATTTAACCAATTGGAAGGTGGTCTATCTAGGAACACTGCCACTTATCTGACGATAGCTGACTAAGGGAACCTGCATATGTTGTGTTGCAATTGAATTCCAAAATTCGTATACACTACCTCCCTCCCCTTTACAGACTCGTTCCCGTAGTCTGTCAAATTTTCGTACCGAATGTGTAAGTCTTTCCCCTAGTACGTTTTCTACCCTTCGGATCCTGAGTGCAGACATTTCTTTAAACGTTTGTCCCAAAAATTAACAAACCTAATGCGCTGCGTAACTATAATCAAACTCTCAGTACTCTACTCTCGGCAACTTTTAACTAAATTATTGCCGGCACTTTTAAAACAAACAATGTGCAGGGCTGGGGGTTCACGTATTTACTATAATTTTCTTCGACTCAACTTAACCTCTTCTACTTATAAATTTACACTAAGAACCATGGCCCAGGACTTGTAATCTGTCGAAGGAAAGGGGAAGGCAATAAGGCTTCGCAGAAGCTCCTTTGGTGCTAGTGGAATGATGGAGATGGTCAGCAAAGACACAAAAAATGGACTGGAGCCACAGGCTAGCCTGCAGGCAGTCCTCACAAAACTGTGGATGGTCCTGGCCGCGCTATAAGGTAATGGATGGACAGAGGGCAAACGCAACAAGGGGCTAGCTAGGTTCATGGCGCATGGCAGAGGCAGGCAACTAGCATGGCAGTAAGCCATGTCAGAACAGCAGCTGCAAGCACAACAGGCCGGCAGGTGAGCTGCCGGCTGTCTGGTGGTGCTATGTCCCATCAGGTCTGGGAGGAGTCTGCGGTGGTTGCCGGCGCTACTGAAGGCGGCGCTCGGACCTAGCCTACTGTCTATCCCCCACTCTGTCGCTGTGCCTGTTCTCTGTCCATACCACTCCCTTAATTGCACACACACCAACACAAATTTAGCCCTCTTTATTTTATATTTATTTCCCTTTTACAATGTCTCCCTAACCCCTATCGTCATTGTCCGGCTAACCATCCTGCACCTTAGCCTACTCCCAACCCCTACGATTCCCCTCTCTGGAGGGGATATAGCGAGAGACTAACACGCAAGCCGGTCCTGTCTCGTGAGTCCCAACATAAGCCTCCAGAATGTTGTCCTCCTCAGGTTCAAGCGATCTACCAAGGTGAGTCCAGCGGCCTTACAACAAGCAAAGGGATGGATGGTTGCAAAGGGGTACATCTCCTATCTACCTAACATCATTAACCTGAAAACTTTACCCCGGGGCTTTCCAAAATACGCCTCACACTTTAAACTATCTAGTTCTAAAAAACCATGATTCCCGTCGCCTGTGTTGTGTTCCATTATAATATTTGGGCCTTGCGCCTCAATTTATCATACGCTGCCCTCTGGCACAATTTTCCTGCTGGCAGCATGTGCTCAAACTGGCAGAACTCCCCCTCTGACGAACTCTTAACCATGGTCCACCCCAGGCCCGCAGGCTTGCCTCGAGCTACTGCGCTACCCTACAACGCGGGGTTTCCTCTTCTGCATTCCCCTCCGATCCCACGTGGCCGTGTTGATGCCCCGGGTGTCCCTTTCCAGAGTGTCGCCCGTGCCCCCACTACACTGCCCCCCGTGGCATGTTTGGCGCCTACGGTACCGTTTCCGCACAGGTCGCCCGTCCACTACACTATCCGGCCCCTCTGGGCCTTTGGCGCTACTCTGCGACTAGCTCCGGTGCCTCGGGTGATATTGTCCACCGCTAAACAAACTCAGACTTCCTAGCCACACTCCCAGCCGGATCCATGACACTCCTTATACACCCCCTCCCAACTGGTTTCTGCCTTTTCCTTCTCGGACCCCACCAACAACAAACGACTCCGGTTTTAGAAATTTAACTCACTAACTAAGACATAAACGACCCCTGGGTCTCTTGGGTGGAATTTTCACTCCTCCCCCCAACCTAGTCATTCGCACCATGCATACCTTACATTCGCTCCACTCACACACTTGGCCCACTGCCCTCACTCATTCCTCAACACACTTTCCATTTCGCAACTCACTACCAACATCTTCCACACTGCCTCATCGTTCTAACCTATAATACCCTGTACTCTAACTCGTGCTCACCTCGTCATCCTTAACAACTGCATGACTAACGTGTCCATTCTTATACTCTACTAGCCTAAGCTACGATTCATCCACTTACATATTTCCAGCTCTGTCCGTGTCTCAGAAAATTCGACACAAAACTTCCATTTCCTTAGAATCTAAACTAAAATCCCTTCTAACTAATCCATTCCACGGGTTCTCTATAGGTACTTAAACCCATGTCACTCATGAATCCACGGTACCACTATATCTCCAAACCCATCCTCCTGAACTTCGTCAGTTACTCTGCTTCGTGCCCCCAACTACACGCCGGGATCTTCCACCCCTTGCTCAGCGAATCTCCTTGTTCCACCTTAAAGCGATGGCTGATATTCTCATCCTCTTCTCTTTCTTACTTCATCTATCGCAGATTATCCAAACTCTGCGCACTCGCATGTCCTAGCGCTTATCTGGCATGTTCACTAAACAAGCCTTTTTGTCAGCGTGCCTGCATTGAGTTCTTACTTTCGCTCAATCGTTGTACATCTTCTTTTTTCCTCTCTATATTGATGTTGTGCATGCCGCGATACTCTCTCGTTTGTACATAATCTGCCGGCCGATGGCAATTCTCAGTTCGCTCCATACTGCCGCTTCCACCTTTATCGCCATCCGACACCGTGCCTTCTCTTCCCACTTATTTCATGGTGAAAAGCTCACTCACTTCGTCTCATCGCGGCGATACCCGTTACCGATCAGGTATATTTCCTTTCTTTGTCCGGTCATTCATAACACAACGTGCTCAGCCATTGACCCCCCCACTTCCTGTCCGCTCATCTCATTATAAGAACTGCCTGTCTATTTTCTCCGATCAGAGGCTGCGCTTGCTATCCTCCGTGCTACTATGCGGACCCATGATGTCGCTGCTGCCTCGTTCGCGCAGCCAAATTTTAGCAAAACCCACGCTCTGCAGTGGGTACTGACACCCCCATCCCGGTCCAGAATTCCGCTGAATCGTCTCAATGCACTCATTAGACTTCATCCACTTCTGGTACTGCCAACCTGAGGCCAATCGCTGTTCTAGAACCCGATACTGATATACCACCGTTCGGTCCGCATTGCTCCCTAACTCGGAAGCGCTACGGGTTTTTTTCTTCCTTCTTCTCGCCACTCACTCGCGCTGTTAGACCGCAGCCCGTCTCTATCGCGCCGTCGGTCGTATGATCGGCGGCTTGCTTGGTCGAGACAGCACTTTACCCCTCATGGCCTTCTGCTCCTCTGCTGCTGTGCAAACCCGGGACGTCTACGCATCAATAATAGCCTGTGGCATTCCTACTAGGCCAGCTACTCCAGGCCCTTTGTCCTTCATCTCGTCCCGTCTGCTCGTCCCGTTCAACGCCACACACTCTCCTGCGCTGCCACGTACGCTCCTACAAGTATCTCCACCATGCACTCGCGAACACGGGGATGCGTTGCGTTCTCCCGCATACAAGACTGTCATCTCCCTTACACACAGCGACCTCACACACGCTGTCTCCTCATCAGTCAATCCGGGTACTTCACTCACTCGTGCGTTTCACTCACACGTGCCGTTTCCTCGCACACGTTGGTTCCTGTACACACTCGTTTCATCCACACACGGTGTTTCATCGCACACACGAGTTCATCCACACACGGTGTTTCATCACACCACGGTGCTTCATCCACACACGGTGACTTCATCCACACACGGTGCTTCATCCACACGGTGTTTCATCCACCACGTGCTTCATCCACACACGGTGCTTCATCCACACACGGTGCTTCATCCACACACGTGTTTCATACACCACACGGTGCTTCACCACAAGCACGGTTCACCACACACGTGCTTCATCCACACACGGTCTATCCGTGCTTCATCCACACACGCTGCTTCATCACAAAACCACCGCCGCGTGTTCAGTCGTACACACGGTGCTTCATCCACACGATGCGTGCTGGAAACGCCTGATTTCGGCTACACGCAATACACACATATCGACACACACACACCAGAACAACCACGCTGTGGAATTAGCACCACCTCAAGGCGATCCCGGTTTCCATAACCCCCAAGCTCCGCGTGCACCCATTTCACAGCACTCCGGCCCCCTTTACCTCGTCATCTTGACCCGACTCTCCTCGTCGCGAGCTCCGCCTCAAGGTGTGGCGCCAGTCCCCACCTCGATCTCTGAAGGAGGCTATCCTGCTGCTCGCACCGGGTCACAAACACTCCCCCAGCTCAACCCCATGTCCCTCACTATCGCCTACCTGTGTGCTCTCGTCTCTCATTACCTATTTCACCACTGTCCTTGTATCTCAAAGTCACCTGCTTATATTCCGTTTCTTCCTGGCTTTTCGTCTCTTTTCTCTACATTCTCCCTCCTTCCTTGGCTCTGTGTTCCTTCCTTTGTCTCTCCTGCGTCACCGTGCATTTCTCAGTCACCTCCACGTGTCTCGTCCGCATGTCTCAGTCACCTCATTTAATTTTTCCCCTCTCTGTTCACCGTCACTTTTTCCGTCACCTGCCGAGTCTCGCCCAAGCGCGTCTCCCGAATTTTGTGCCTCCACCGCGGCAGCCGACACAGTCACACTCCCTCCACTGCTCCGGTTCGGTGCCCTCCAGTGCGCCATTTTGCCACACTTGCCCGTTCGCCACAGCACGCCATGCCTTATGCCCAGACTTCGCCTTGCCCCCTGGACTCGCCCCATGCTCTGCATTTCACCCCGCATTTCTTTTCATTCTTCTCTTTGCTTATATTTGTCCTCCATTTTTCCATCAACCGCCTCGACATGTCTCTTACGCTCAAATAAACACGTGGCAGTCGCTTCGCCATTACCGGGCGCGGATCCGCCGGGACTGAGGAGGATTTTGACTGAGGAGGGAGAGGGGGGGGGGTTCACTACACCGGGCCCCCGCCGCTGCGCCCATTGCGGACTCATTTATTTGCGGAGAATAGTCAATTGCATAATGGGAGTGTCTGCATGTCATTTCGTCTGAGCCATAGATTCTAACATTTCCAAATCCATTCCTAATTCCTCCTGCCCCTGCTCGCCTTGGCTGAACATTTTACGTGCTGGGAATAAAATTTATAACGCTCGTAATTTGGGGACACGGGGGGGGGTTGCCGTATTACCCTGATCCGACTTCCGTGAATTTTGCTACGGAGCGGAGGGGGCGAATCGCACTCCTGGACAACAGTTGTTACGGCCGGTGTCGGCCGCCAACCGACCGCTCTGAACGGAGCCGCAAGTCGAGTCGGCCCGACCGATCGCCCGGAATATAGATCGCCGCCGCGATAACTCAACGACGACGGTCCTTGTACAAGAACCGAAATACGCAACGGCAGATCACGTGGGTTAGGGTGCAATTGCCAATCTTCAATGTACCTAAATACCCATGATCCAACTACGCGGGTTATTCCACCCTCGACGAACTCGTACGGAACAAACCGCCGAGGCGAGCTTGTCCGTGCGCGATTCCGAGCGGCGTAATCGCGAGAACCGTCGGTCCAAATGTCCCCCTATTACGGCAAAC
>JAXMNL010000026.1:190356-201264 GCA_035128595.1 Eptatretus atami | reverse complement strand
TATGCATAGCACGCGGCACGTATCGCCGACGATCACGTGGCGTAGGCTATTAATAGGCTGCGGCTCAACGATTAAAATCAAAACCGCACTAGAAATAGAAGTGTCAACATCACCGTCACACCTTGACGATTTAGCCAGTGGATGCCGACTGCTATGTAAAAATGTGTCTAAAATCTCACTACTGTCGAATCATTGGGTAAGTTGTGGATACGTTAAGAGCACGCTGATGCAACGCTGGCATTACGTCGTAGTTCGCCGAGTACGGTCGTATAAATTTCAAGCATGCTGAAAAATTTATGACTATAGCCAGCGTATGCCACCCGTTACGCGATCGTTGACACACGTCGAGGCACGTTATTGCGATCGTGACAGCACGTCGACACACGTTACTTGTACGTTATATAAGTCGAACACGAGAGGTATGGGTTAGCGTCAGTGTTTCAGACTCCCTGTTTTTTTTTGTTTTTTTCTTCGGTATGACGTTTGATGTTTGACACTTCGATTTCTAGTGTGGTTACAATAGTAATAATTATTAGGCTGCGCTCAACGATTTAAATCATAACTGCATCGAGAAATGAGTGTCAACATCACCGTCAACCGAAGAAAAAAAAAAAAGAACCAGGGAGTCTGGACACTGACGCTAACCATTACCTCTACGTGTTTCAACTTACGAAGCAAACTTTACGAAGGTAAACGTGCCTCGACGTGTGTAACGATCACATCACGTGGCCTCGACGTGTGTCAACGATCGCTGATAACGTGGCTACTAAACACGTTACTCCATAAGGTTAACAATAAGTTTCAGGTACGCTAAACATTACCTGCGACGTGTGTTCAGACTTATGATAACTTAACAAGAACGGTGTCGTGTGTCAACGATCACGTAACGTGTACAACTTATGGCCACTAGCGAACGTGTGAGTCATAAGCTGGCAACCTCGAATAAATTTCAAGCATGTAAAATTTGTGAACACCATCGACGTACTAGACGTTAAGCCAGCTACTATGCCGCAGTAACTACAAGCCAGCGTACCGATGTATGCAGCGTGCTCTAATGTTTTCAAAAACTTACCCATAACGTATTCGCCACTGTGCACGTTTATAGACAAATTTTCCATGTCGGTCAGATAGCTGGCTAAATCGGTCAAGGTTACGGGCCTTTACCAGCGATCTCCGACGTGGTGATCTGTACTCCCATAAACCGCCATATCCAATCGTTTTTTATCCAATTGACCCCTTTCAAGAATCTGATCCTCGTAATTTACAGACTATATTCATCACAAAGGTTACGGTTAATATTGTGACACACACACACAACACACGATCAAATCAAATTTACACCAACCACTTGACGATTGGCGCCAAGTCACTTCGGGGGACGAGTCCAAAAACAAAAAAAAAGCTTGTATAAAATGTTTTCTTTCATTAAATCTAATAAATCAACTAGATTATAATATTTACCCAACAAATATTTTACAAAGCACTTTTCAAGATTTTTCAAGAAAAACGACGAAAACACAAACTTAAAAATAATTGAAGGGACGATCTTGAAGTTTCGTTAATCTCGGTAATTAATAAATCCGCAGAGCAAAAAAAAAACAAAAACCTGATAACAATTACTGTCACTCCATGGGCACCGTCTGCCTATACACGCATTACACAACGTTGGGTTTTTTTGTTTTTTTCATTCAGTTCCAAAATGGTTGCTGTGTATGAAACCTCTCAAAAAAGAATCAAGTGGTTATAAAATATGTTTCCCGGACTTCCTGGAATTCAATTGACGGTGATAAATTATCTTCAGTCCATTTATTCTATGCAAGCGTTATTCGTGTGTGAGCCCTGTGACCGCTGTTTCTCGACAACGCCCTGTCCGTCTAATTGAAACTTGCCAGTAATGCTTGGTGGCCCTGTGGATGTGCTTTTCAAGGTTTTATATTAATCGGACAAGTGGTTCAAAGTTATGGCCCTTTATTTTACAAAGCAATGACAGTACATCGGTTGCTATGACGTACACATGATCTTATTATATTTTATTTTGCACGTGCAGGTACAGGCACGTACAGACTATTTTCAAAAACACACTCCACAAACAGACCGTGATAATTTAACTGTATGCATACTTTTCAGGGTGCAGATAAAAACAGATGGGACAGATTTTAGGGTGGAATAATTCCATGATAATGCGTTATTATTATTTATTTATTTCTTTTTCAGGTTGTATCAGACAAACTGGAGATGAAAAAGAAAACTTGAGTTCATGGAGTATCTCACCCAACCCGTGCACCTCTTTAGAAACATGGGAAAATGGGCGGGGTCTGCGAGCTAGCAAATTTTGATTGGTCAAGATTTTAAAATGCCGAGAAAATTTAGTGCAAGTACTGCTGAAACCGGAAGGCTTTGAAAGTCCAAAAAAGGCTGTTGTGTGTTCTACAGCGTTCAAGTAGTAATATAAAAAAATAAAAAAACAGATTTTAAAAAGGCTATTGTGTGTTCTACAGTGTTCAAGTAGTATATAATCTAAATTAAAATTAAAAAACAGATTTTAAAAGGCTATTGTGTGTTCTACAAGCGTTCAAGTAGTATATAATTAAATTAAAAATTAAAAAACAGATTTTAAAAGGCTATTGTGTGTTCTAAGTGTTCAAGTAGTATATAATTAAATTAAAAATAAAAAACAGATTTTAAAGGCTATTGGTGTTCTACAGTGTTCAAGTAGTATATAATTAAATTAAATTAAAAAAACAGATTTTAAAAGCTATTGTGTGTTCTAACAGTGGTTCAAGAGTATAATAATTAAATTAAAATAAAAAACAGATTGTTAAAAAGGCTATGTGTCGTTAGCAGCGTCCAGGTAGTAAAATTAAATTAAAATAAAAAACGATTAAAGATTGGTAGAATAAAAAATTCGGAAGTTCACAGCCCTTGATGTAGCGTCTTTTGACCACCTTCTTCAAATGTCATTAGTTATTAAGCCTGTTGTTTGTGTCCTTTATGACATCGTTAAAAAAAACAAATAATTTCCATCTTGGAAATATTTCAAGTTTCTTTCATCGCCAAACCGGGGGGAGAAAAATTACTCGTCACCTTGCATGGTGCGGTCAAGGACAAATTCAAGACAAAATACTGTAAAGCTCCAGTTCGTTTCCAATTTGTGTCAAAATATACACATAACAATTGAAAGTAAGCTTGTCTCATCCACAAGTATCGACGCTGAGTCCTACGAGATACTTGGGGGGGGAGGGAGGAAGGGCACAAAGCACAGAGAGGGTCAGAGAGGCAAAACTGAAAAACAAGCTCCAAATGAGCTAAGATCTGTACCTCAATGATGACGTCATAAAATGAATATGACGTCATTGGATGCATCAGGTTTGCAAAAATTAATTCTGGCTAATGTCCCGCTGTATTCCGCGCAACCTAAAATTCAAACGCTGCCTGTTTCGGAGATAATGTATAGGCAATTTCCATGAGGCAGTAATTATGACGTCACCTTTTCAGAAAGAATTTCCAAAACGAGATGCGTTACTGCCCTGTGCGTTGCTTTCTGCATATACATGCAAGTTACGAAGATTCCGATGATAAGACCTGGCGTTGTGAAACCAAAAGTCAAAAAATAGGAATGACGTCATAAAAATTGATATGACGTCATAGATGTATCATATGTGGGAATCATCTCTCTAATGCCCTGTTCGATTCCGCAAACAGAATTACAAAAATTTGCTAGTTTGGAGATGAAATTTTTGCGATTCCATTACGGAGATATTTTGAGTCAGTAACTTTTTTTTCTTGAGAGGAATTTTCAAAATTGGAGATGGTTACTGTCTGCGCAGGTATTTTTAATGTATGTGCCAAGTTTCAAGGAAGTTTGAATGAAAACTGTAGGCTGTGAAAACAAAAAGTCCCAAGAGGATGAAAAGAAACAACCTGTGAGTAAGCACTTGGAGAGTCTCACGAGGATCTAAAAATACGCAGAAGCAATATCCCGTGAGACCGACGGACTGCCCCGATGGTGAAGTGATAAGCTTCATAGAGCCAACCTCAGCATGGGAGATTCCAACGATGCTTGAAAGTCCTTGTTTTCCATGGTGTTAAGCTGAGCAAAGGTATTGAGGAGGGAAGCGCGCCAGAAGGGAGGGCATGCCAGGCTCAATAATATGCAGCCTCCTCTTTCCAAAGGTGCTACCTGCCTCTGGTGTCCTCACAGCGACCATGTGTGTGCTCTGCCGACTCCTTGCTATCCAGCAGAAGCCTTCGAACTCGCACACGTGCGCAAGCCTGCCTGCCCTCAACCTCGATCACATCGATCTCTCTTTCCTATCCGCAGTAGGAACCTCCACGCCCTCTATTCTCTCCTCTGGGCGTGCCTGCCCACCCCAACGACCGGGAAGGCGGGGCTCTTCCTGGTTGTTGTGGTTTCAGGATGTGTTCCACAGCTTTACTGCCTGGCTTGGTATATAAAAAAAAAAACCATCGGGAAAAATCACAGGGGCAATCACCTACTGGGGAACTTATTCTTATCCTAAAGCAAAATAACACCGCACCACCCTCATAGTTGTGACACGTACACTTAAGCTCACCGATTACCTAACTTAGTTACATCGGTTGATTTCTACTCGCTGGACCAAGCAACTCCAGCACAATGCTAAACTCCCTATTAAGATTCTTCCATCTACCCCCCACAACGTAACAATTTATTGGCACCTTTAGAAGTTGTTCGAAATAATTAGATTTCAAGCAGGTGATTTCTCCTTTACTCTGGAAATTGAACTCAACCTTGCGGAGTTTGCAGGTGCTGCAATAGTAATGAAATATACAAATCAGAAGATGGGAAATCCCCGCCATTGAAAAATAATTTAAAACAGATAGACAGTTTCCAATTTATTTACAAAAATTTTTTTCAGATGCCCACCCCAGTGCCATGCTGGATCCGGCACGACCAAAATAATAGGTTCTCCTAACTTTCAGGTGGTACATGTGTGGAACCCAAATTTCAATCGATATGGCGAAAAAACATTTTTTTCAAGATGGCCGCCCCAGTCGGCCACTTTGATCCCGGCACCCCAACATCAATAGGTTCTCCTTGCAGGTGGTACCATGTGGTGACCCAAATTTCAAATCGATTATGGCGACAGTTTGAGTTATCGCACTCACAGCTATAAATGTTGAACGCCAGCCGGACGGACGACCGCCCCAGTCGGGCCCATATTGGATCCGGCGAACCCAAAAATCAATAGGTCTTTCCTTTTCAGGTGGTAACATGTGTGACCCAAATTTCAATCGATATGGCGAACAGTTTTATGAGCTATCGTACTCGCAGCTCTAAATGGTTGACGCCAGCCGGAGACGGACCGCCCCAGCGGCCATCTTGGATTCGGCGAACCACCTCAAATCAATGGGGTTCTCAATTTCAGGTGGTACATGTGTGACCCAAATTTCAAATCGATAATGGCGAACAATTTATGAGTTTATCGCACTCAACCGCTATAAATGTTGACGCCCAGTCCAGCCGGACAGACGAACCCGGGTGACAACAATTCCCTTCCGCTAAGCGCGGCGGGGATAAAAATCATTCTTCACCAGTTGAATAGAGACAAGGAGTCATTCTGCTGTTTTTGTCACTGTGTGTACCACAATGACATGAGACAAAGAAAGAAAAAAAGAGAATTGTTCTGAGATAGAACACCAGATTGTAGCCAAACATGGAAATCTCAAGGCTGCGAATCCATCTTCAGAACCCTTATGTTCTGTGACCATCGTACTACAATGTTATCAGGAAATTTAAGGCCCATGGCACTGGAGCCAACCTCCCTGGACGTGGCCACAAAGAGAAAACTTGATTGAAGATTGCAACGAAGGATTGTTGGAATGGTAGAAGAACCTCAATCAACTGCAAACAGATTCAAGCTGACCCTTCAAGACACAAGGTACGACAGTTTGAACTGGCACCATTCTCACCAACGTCAAATGCAGGGGGTCCTGTGGTAGGAGACCCAGGAGAACCCAACTGCTGAGAGAGAGAGAGAGAGAGAGAGAGAGAGAGAAGAGAAGAGAAGAGAGAGGAGAGAGAGAAGAGAGAGAGAGAGAGAGAAGAAAGCCTGACTGGAAGTTTGGCCAAAACACACCTGAACAAGGCCAAAATCCTCTGGGAGAATTGTCCTGTGGACAGATGAGCCCAGAAATTAGAGCTTTTTGTGAAGCACAGTCATCTCGATGTTTACATATAAAAAAAATGAAGTTTTCAAAGAAAAGACACCTTCCTACAGTCAAACATGGAGGAGGTCAGTGATGTTTTGGGAGTTGCTGTGCGCTTTGGCCCTGGGTGTCTTGAATGTGGTGCATGGCAATCATGAAATCACGGAAGATTACCAAAGGTATTTTGGGAGCGAATGTTCAACCAGTGGTCAGACAATCTGGGTCTCCGTCGAAGGTCATGGGTTGTTTGCAGCGGACAATGACCCCAAACACACTTCAAAAAAGCACCAGGACATGGTTTCAAGATAAAAAATGGATCTGTTCTGAAGTGTCCAGCAATTGAGTCCAGATATAAATCCATTGAACAGCCTGTGAGGAGATCTGAAAACCCAGTTGGTGAGAAGGCACCCTTCAATCTGGGAGAACTGGAGCAGTTTGCACAAGGGTGGGCCAACCTGCCCAGTGGAGAGGTGGAGGAAGGCGTCATTCATGGCTACAGAAGCACTTCACTGCAGTTATTTTTGTCCAAAGGCTGTGCTACCAATGATTAAATCGAGGCAGTCAACTAGTTTTGTCAATGCCATTTCCTTTTTTAATTTTCTGATTTAAAAGGACATCTTAAGTTCTGAATCAAAAACGTTCTGGACATCAACACTGAAATAAGATTGTGGAGACAAAATTATTTTTTGTCATTTTCAACCTTATTTTTAGAGAAAACTTGAGTTATTTGAAAAAAAGTGCAAGGGTGCCCAATATTTTTGGCCATAGACAAGCCATCGAAAGAATGAAAAATTTTTCATTTCGGGAACTTTAATATCGATTTTCTGAAATATGACAAACAACTACCATCAGTACTTTGTGCATCTTTATATAGGTAACATTTTGCCACTTGATTACCCAGACCTATCAACGGCATTAACAAGTACAACAGCTGGCCTTGATTGATACATAACAAACCAATGTACTTTTACTACCCAAGTGGCGTATTGTATGTGAGTCACTGCCATCCACCCAGATTCAAAATAAATCTCTTGCATAATAAACACACTAGTGGAAGAACACGACGAACCGGTTTGCAAAACCAGCTTTATGAGGTGGAAATGAGCAGCTCAGATTCAACCACTTTAAAAAAATTAAAAATAATAATTCTCATTGTCACACACCCAACCCCCGTTCACCAAGTTTCATCGAATTCCATCCACAATTTTTGAGATATTGTGCTATATATCGTTTTGCCCTATTCTACTAAGATTTGGCGGTGCTTAACAGCACCGGCTCTCACGGGTTACATCGCCGGCTAGTTCAGCACAGTCTACGGTCACATGCCTAAGTATCAACGATAACCAAAGTACCCCCTGGTGCCTTTCAGTTGGGATATACCCAGCTGGCTGACGGACGGGTTTTGATCAGAGACTGAGCGAAGTCCGCGCAATCCGTAGTCAGTTTGGTTTTAAATACACATCGAGCGATGGTTCTTCCAGCACGACAACGAAAAATTCAAGGCGGCAAGTTTCGTATGACTTCAGCCAGATTTATGGAGAACATGAGGAACACCGACACAAGCAAAACATTCATGATACGTTATAATCATGCTATCAACCCGTCGTTATCTAGGGAGCTACAGATACGGGTTTCGCAGGGGAGCCTCCAACAAAATAAGCCTAGGCCTGGACAACAGCATACAAGAAACGGGGTACTTGTGGTGCTCATGGAACGAGAGAAGGTGTGTAGGGCACAAATTTCGGCTCATGACAGCCGATGCGCGGATCGGAGCGCCCAGCTCGACGCATGCAGCGTGGCAAAATGGCGGCCGACGGACTCTCTATGGCACGCTCACATGCACGCAGCCTCGGTGCGTCCAGCCCCTGTGCGAGGTCGACTGCACAAGAGCGAAATATCTAAGGTGTGTTCCGCTGGTTCTTTGCAAGGTCAGTATGTGAATCCAGGCCTGGCCCTGAACACCAGACTAGGCCTATCTGGGTGTTGGCCCGCAGGAGAGCGACGTGATGAAAAAGACATGGTCCAGCCGTGCAGTGGAGCAAGGCAGTCAGAGGCCCCGTGGCTGGACTCAGGATGAATCTGGGAGGACCTGCACACTGGATCATGGCCAGGAGGCAACCGCTTGTCAAGTCACCCATGTAAGGCAGATCGAGACCGGAAAAAGCAGTTTCTGCCTTCAGGGCAGGCTTTTTTTTTGGAACCACAGCCCGGGACACGTGTTGGTCCATCATTCGAGTTGCAAGCAGCTCTCGCCAATGGGGCCAACCGGCACGCCTTGTCGACTCACGCAGGGCGGGTGGGGGCCTGTTTTTGAGGGGAGAAGAAAAAGAAGGCCGCTTCCGTTACCACCACTGCATGAACACTGGACAGCCTGCTACACCTCCCGTACACACATATGAACGCCGATTACCAAACAACCTGGCTAAAACAGCATTTAAGGGGGTCTGGGCTAATATTATAATTTTAATAACCCACTAAGGGCCATTTCCAACAACACTATCTCTCAATGGTGAAGAATCACTTTTAAATTCCAGTTGCCGGACCCAGACTTCAACAAAAATCTCATCATTTAAATCCGTGTCACACACCCACACCTCTTCAGCAAATTTTGTCCGAAATCCGTCCACACTCTTTTGACGTATTCCTATTTCAACAGACCGACAGAGGTGAAAACACAACTCTCACCTCAACATTCAGTGCAGAGGTAAAAACACCGATATAGTGCAACCTGTGCCTCAGCTGTGAAAATGAAGCTTTTTCTCACAATGACTTTGTTCGACAGCCGCATGGTTCAAAAGCCACGTCCATTCCATCGTAAATCCCACATTGGGGTGCCACAGAAAAATGCTTTTGGCTTCTCACATGGCAAGGCATTCACTTATTTGCTTTGAAACCTCCGGGAAGTTTTCTGAGTCAGGTTCAACGTACCAAAAACAGGGAACAAATCCATGTCCTTCATCGTGCCATAGATGCATTGGGGCTCTCTGTTATCAAACAAACATCACAGAAATCTCAAATCTTGGGTAAGAACACACGAGTGAACTCGGCGAGAAGTAGTGGTTTGCTTCCAAAACATCGTCGCTTCTGTACCCCGTCAAGCAGTAGTGGATGGGAAGAGAAAGAGGATGTTCTCGCAATCAACCAGAAGATGGACATGAGTAGACTAGAGAATGGAGAACAATAGAAATGCATTGATGCGCGATACAACGGCGGATCGTCAACCACTCCATCACAAGGCCAGAAGGACAAGTTACTCGGAGAATCTTACAGCCAAAGCAGAGACAAGACAAAGCTGACAACCAGCGCCATACTTCACACAAAGCAAAGATGGAGCAACTCGAAAAGTTCTGGACAAATGGTTTACTCCCAAGTGTTGGAGCAGAGCACCAATCTCAGGACGATGCTACTTGAGCAGGAAAAGTAATTTTTATGATCAATTGGGAATGATTTCGGACTTTTTTGTTATTTTTTTTTGATCATATGTGCTTTTCTGATGGCTGTTCTGGCCTTGTTTCAAGCTTGATATCAGCAGAAAGAACAAAAGTCTGCAGATCACGATCCCAATATTTTCCAGTATGGTGATGCAAGGCAAGTGAATGATAATCGCCAAGTGGCTAAGCACTCAAGCAAGCACCCACGAAGGATTGATAAGGAACGGAGGCAAAGTCCAAGCGATGCAAGCTTATCGTAAAGGAACATGCTCCCGGTAAAAGTCTTGTACACGTTTGTGAAGTTTGCTTACAAGGCAGAAAGCTGATGGCACCGAGAAAGTGATGCAGGTGCACGCTCAAACCAGAGCATTCTCATGAGGCAAGAGGCCAAGAAACAATGCAGCAATCTCTATAAGGAAATGTTCAAAAAAGCTCGAGTTCCACATGACGAAGAACCCGATGAGTCTGAGAAAATGGGACATTGACACTTCAGTTCGTCCATCAACTTCAAAACGAAACACTCGTGACTGTTTACCATAACAGGTAATGCGTTATTGTTTGCATAGTTATGCAGTAATAGATACCTTTATACTGCAACTGTATAATGTTATTTTTTACCTACGCCACCAAAGGTGAAGGAAGTTTATGTTTTCACGCCCTTCCTGTCTGTTTGTTATTACGACATCTAAAGATTCGTAAGTAATGATGACTTCCGTCATCTGTTTGTGTGTTGTGTGTGTTTGTGGCACGATAACTGCGAAGAAGGAAGAAGCTACCAATGTCAAACTTACAACCCGTGATTCAGGAGGGTGATGGCTAGTGCTGATTGGATTTGGTACAAAATCGGTTCAAGAGGTCAAGGTCACAGTGAGCGTAAACTTCGATTTTGAGGTTTGGTAAAGAACATCGTAGACTTCTGGTTTGCGTCGCTACTTCTCTAGAGACAGCTTTTATAGACCAAGGTCAGAGGTCAAAGTTGAGATTCGTAAGTACCAAGCCTAATGACTGCTTGTTTCTTTGTTTGTGTGCAAGGAATGCTCTCAAAAAGTTTGTGCGACGGATCCGGAGAAATTTGTGGACGTTGGGTGTGGAAACAGGGACGAACGATTAGAATTTTGCTGAAATCCGGATCCGGAAGCCAGACTACGAAATTTTTAACCAAGTGATCTTCACATTGATGAGAGATGGGCCAAAAACGATATAAATTGCACGATATCTCAAAGAGTTGTGACGGAGTCGGATGAAACTTGGTGGACATGTGGGTGTGTGACCCAACATGTTGGATGTG
>JAXMNL010000026.1:115085-125661 GCA_035128595.1 Eptatretus atami | reverse complement strand
CTGTTCCACATTCTCTCGTAAAACGCACCACGAACTCGAATTCAGTGAATCCGGGTGCGATTGTTACCTCATAGTGCGGAGGAATTCCCATCCTTTGGTAACTTCATACGCCCCATCTGGCACAAAACAAACCAAAATGAACACCAAGGAGTGCACCCCAAACGATCGATCTTGATGTCTGAAACAACTCCTCTAACCCCTCAAGACCCGGTACTGAGAGTACCTGTCGCAACTACCCATACAGCACAACACACCACAACCCCGGTGTGTGGTACCATCTCTGACTAAATTATACTCAAGCTCTCTTCATAATAGCACCCAGGAACCGAATTAACGGTAACAACGAACCCACCACCCCGCAAACCGCCAACCCAAAACTCAACCAGCCCAACCACCAGAAAAACAAAACAACACCCCAAAACACCACACCCACCCAAGACCCTGCAGTCACCAAATAACCGCCGTCACGATAACTCACACCACCCACATCAGCTTGCCTCCCAAATCCGTGACCGCAACCCCCCAACCCTACCGACATCTATCTCAGCACTCTCGTACAGACTGGGATTCTCCTCAGAAATCCCACACACCCCGAGCAAAAGACCACTGAATGAACCCCGCAGGAGCACAGAAATCACAGACAGCGGCTGCAATCGTTTGGGAATGTCCAAGATCTGCGGACCTTGATTTTTGCTGTCGAACAGTATGATTTTCAGTCATCTTTGCGAGGACTTTAGATATCCTATTGGGCCAACTACGATGTGCTGAATGAAGGAGTCGGGAGCCGCTGGATTATGGGTTTCTTGGAAACACGAGAACACGGTTCAAACTAAGATCCAGGCTGCTTTCCGAACAGTGACATCTGGTGCTCTGTCTGTCTGTGTTCTGTTTGTGGTTGAGGAATGTTGAGGTCTGGAAGAGAAGATTTCACCTTAACCTTGACAGTGAGATTCATGTCTCTGCTGGCTGTGAAGTCATGAGGTCAATAGACGTCTGGGTCGGGCCAACAACTGGAGTTATGGATTCACTGGATCATGGGGTGAATCGGCGCTGCCGGTACCTGTGCGGGAGGACGAAACGTCCGAGTCAACTACAGGTCCTGTTACTTCCCAGTCTTGCTCTATGGTATGCGAGACGTTGAACATACTTGACCAAGGTCTGAGACGGAGACTTAATCCTTTTGGGTACCAGTGTTCTCTCGAACAGGAAATTCCCTGGCTATCGAAACACCCTGGTCGGATTTGTGGCCAACGAGCGGTTGCTGAGAGAAACAATTCTCAGAGAGATTTGTACCTGCACTAGTCCGCTGACTAACAAGCGGTCAGTTGCGGCCTGTATGGAAACACATGGTGGCTCGTTTTTCCTGATGTGATCCTGCTCACCAGATTCCTCAGCCGAGGGGCAGTTCTCATGAGTTGGAGGAGGCCAGTGGCCGACCACGTCTGCCGAACCATGCAGTGATGATGTGGTTGGCAAAGCCAGGTTGACCATTCATCTCAAGGAGATGGGATTGGGGCTGCATTCTGCCTGGGGGGATGGCCAGACGGAGGCCCCTGAGACAAGTATACCGGCGGAAAGGGACGCAGCGACGCTCTGTTTTCTGCACTATGCTCCCATACCTGACCTGACCACCCCATTGATTACAACAATTCCCCACCCCATCTTACGCACCCCCACCCCAGTCGTTGATGCACTCCCCACCCCCATCTTACGCACCCCCCACCCTATCTTAAGCACCCCCCCCACCCCATCTTGCCGCACCCCCACCCCAATCACTTGCGCACCCTCCACCCCATCTTGCGCACCCACCACCCCATTCTTGCGCCACCACCCCACCCCATCTTTGCGCACCCCCACCCCATCTCTGGCGCACCCCCCACCCCCATCTTGCGCACCCCCACCCATGATACGCAACATCCGCCCATTTTACGCACCCTGGATACATCCCCCCACCCCCCTTTCGTTTTCTTGTTACCGCCCCACCCCAATGTTACGCACCCCCCACCCATCGTTTACGCCCCCACCCCCATGTGTTACGCACCACCCACCCCATGTTACGCACTCGCCACCCAGACGCCGAACCGCCTTGCGAACATCCCCACCCAGCCCCATGTTTATCACACCCCCACCCCATGTTACACACCCCACCCCTAACACCCACCCATCGTTACCACCCACCTCCACTTACCATCACACCGATGTTACCACCCACCTCCATGCTATCACCCCAACACATGAACCCCCCCATGCTTAGACACCCCCATCACCCCATCTTGCACCCCACCCCCCACCATAGCTTAATGCTCACCCCCATCCCATCTTGACGCACCCCCACCCATTCTTGCACCACCCCCACCCCATCTACCGCCACCACTGCGCCCCCACCCCATCTTGGGCCACCCACCTGTTACACTCCTCACCCATTTACACGGACCCCCACCCCATCTTAAACACCCCACAACCACCCCATTCACACCCCCCCACCCCATCTTACCCATCCCCACCCATTCCCCCGACCCCGATCTGACACCCCACCATGTCCCTCCCTCCTGTTATTCTCTTCCGCTCCTCTTCCATCTGTATATCTCTGTGTGGAGACTCAGGGACTGGTGATCCTGAACTGGTCCTTTGGCCTTCTCTCTCCTGCCCTGCTCTGTATCCTGGTGGTGTTTTCTTTTGGACATTCATCGGCCCCAAGCAAGCCGTCCTGCAAGGTCACTCGAACGATCGCGTTTCCTCCCACGTCTCACAGGTTTGTGTTCCTGAATTGCTTTTCCACAATCTCGTTTATTCCACCAAAGTATTTTTGTTTTGATTCAAAGCTTGCTCATGGAAGAGTGAGTAAAATGGCAATGTACAGATAGAACGAGGCGATGTGCTTTCGCTGGGTACAAACAGGCACGGTGAGGGGAGGAAACTTATTAACCGCAATTAAAGAGGGTTCTTTCATGGTAGGATTTAATGGGATATAAAAAATTACATTGAATATGGAGGGGGTGGTCAGGTGTATTAGAAAATTGTCTCAGTGATCATACTGCTTGAATTCCTTGAGACAAGAGTGGGACTTGAACAACCTCACAGAAGCAGTCTCGCAGATGGTAGAAAAGAGGAGCAAGGAGAGCTGAAATGTGACTCGTGGACATGATCGCAGATTTTATTTTATTATTATTATTTAATTTAAACAATAAGGGAGGGAGACTGGAAGGATGTGTTTCTCCTGGGGAGCTGGCAATGGTCCGAGGCTGGAGAGAGAGAGCAGAGGGAGCTAAATCGGAGAGGCCACCCATCGACCTGCCTAGATGCGACGCTTTAATCGTGTCTTAAACTTCGATTCTTATTTCTGATCCATTCCAGAATTTGTTTTGTTTTATTTCCAGGTTAATTCACGTGTTTTTGTTACCCTACTTGTTTTTCTTTTTTTTTCTTAAATACCCTCTTACACCCATTTTCCATCCTCAGTCCTTCACTGTGCCACAGCCGTGGGCTTCTGTTACTGGACCTCAGAACTCCTGTATGCGCTTCAGGTCCAGCACAATAGTGTGTTTCCGAATGGTTCCTTATTCTTCCGCTTGTTTAGAACCTTTTGTTCAGTTTGGGCTGAAGTGATGAAGTAAGTGACAAATCAGGTCAGGTATGGATCATGCACCGGAGCAGCGCATCACCACATACCACTTTCGCCGGTACTCAGGGCCTCCGTTTGGCTATTCTCCAGGCAGATGCCTCACCCATCCCATCTCTTATGGATTATATGTCCCTGCTGGTTAATGAAATACAGTTGTTGGTTATTTATATATTTTTATTCATTTATTTTGTATACATTGTTGAGGCTCGTGGAGAGCGAGTACACCAAAACGGATCAGGATGTCACAAAAAACAGGACGCAAAACATGCATACATTGGGTGGACAAGATGGACACAAGAGGAACTCGAATTGGTGAAAATGTTACATGGAATGGTAGAAAAAGAGGAACTTATTAAATTTGCTGTGAAAAATATACTGAATTAGACGGGCACTCGTGGAGCCATACCTCCGCCTGTTGAATGCTGATCCAGGAGAACATATCGGGCCCAATACATTTTTGAGATATCATGCTATATGCAGTTATAGCCCTTTCTCTCAATGGTGAAGAATCATTTTTAAATTCTAGTATCCGGATCCAGACCTTCACCAAAATCTAATCAATTTGTTATGGTCCACATCCAAATGTTGGTCACACACCCAACATGTCCACCAAGTTTCATCCGAATCCGTCCACAACTCTTTGAGATATCGTGCATAATCGTTTTGGGCCATCTCTCTCAATGTGGGAAGAATCACTTTAAAAATCTCGTAGTCTGCCGCGATCCGATCTTCAGCAAAATCTAATCAGTTCGTCCTTGTTCACACCCACATGTCCACAAAATTTCATCCGGATCCGTCCACAACTTTTTGAGATATCCTGCAGCACAAACAAGAAAACTACTGTCTCTGTCTGAGAAGGTAGCGACGCAAACCAGAAGTTTCTACGATGATTCTGTACAAACCATCAAAAATCGAATGTTTGACCTCACTGTGACCTTGACTTTGATCGATTTTGACCAAAATCTAATCACGCCAGCCATCATCCTCTGAACACGTGTGAAATTTGACATTGTAGCTTATTCACATTCTCGAGTTATCGATGTGACCTCACGTGCCTACAATTGAAACGATGACCACAATCAATCAGCGCTAGAACTCCTGATCACGTGTAATTGACATTGTAGCTCTTCCGTTCTCGAGTTATCGTGCCTCACACAAACACACAAACACACAAACAGATGACGGAAGTCATCAATATACTTACGAATCTTTAGATTTCTAAGTAACAAACAGACAGAAGGGGTGAAACATACTTCCTTCACCTTTGTGGCGGAGGTAAAAAATAACATTATTAGTGCAGTATAAGGTATTATTACTGATGAATTATGCAAAACATAACGCATACCTGTATGGTGAAACATTCACGAAGTGTTGAAGTTGATGGACAACTGAAGTGTCAACTTCCATTTTCTCAGACTCATCGGTGTCTTCTCCATGTTGAACTCGAGGCTTTTGAACCATTTCCTTATTGCAGATTGCTGCATTGTTTCTTTGCCTCTCCTCGTGAAATGCTCTTGTTTGAGGTGCACCTGCATCACTTTCTCGGTGCCATAAGCTTTCTGCCTTGAAGCAAACTTCACAAACGTGTCAAGACCTTTACCGGATCATGTTCCTTTACCGATAAGCTGCTATCGCTTGCCTTGCCATCCGTTCCTTATCAATCTTTCGTTGGAGTGCTTGTTGAGTGCTTAAGCCACTTGGCGATTATCATCACTTGCTTGCATCACCATACTGGAGAATATATTGGATCGTGATCTGCAGACTTTTGTTCTTCTGCATATCAAGCTTGAAACAAGCAGACAGCCATCAGAAAAGACACACATTGATCAGTCATTCCCATCTGATCATAAAATAACTTTTGCCTTCTCAAGTAGCCATCGGTCCTGAGATTGGTGCTCTCTCCAACACTTGGAGTAAACACATTTGTCCAGAACTTTATCTAGTTGCTCATTTTGGCTTGTGTGAAGTATGGCGCTTGTTGTCAGCTTTGTCTGTCTCTGCTTGTGTAAGATTCCAGTAACTTGTCTTCTGGCCTTGATGATGGAGATGGTTGACGCATCCGAGTGTACTGCGCATCAATGCATTTCTATTGTTCCCATTCTCTAGTCTACTCATGTCCATCTCTGGTTGATTGCGAGAACAATCCTCTTTCTCTTCCATCACTACTGTTGACGGGGTAACAGAAGGACGATGTTTTGGAAGCCAAACCACTAATTCTCGCGAGTTTTCACTCGTGTGTTCTACCCAAGATTGAGATCTGTGATTGTTGTTGTCACAAGAGCCAATGCATCATGGCAACGATTGAACATGGATTTGTTCCCTTGTTTTTGGTACGTTGAACCTTGACTCAGAAAACTCACCGGAGGGTTTTCAAAGCAAATAAGTGAATCCTGCGTTTTGAGAAGCCAAAAGATTTTGTGGCACCTCCAACGGTGTGGATTCGTACGAGAATGCGGATGGACGTGGCTTTGAACCATGAGGCTGTAACGAAAAGGTCATTGTGAGAAAAAGCTTCATTTTCACAGCGAGCCAGGTTGACTCTTATCGTGTGTTTTACCTCTGCCACTGAATGTGGGTGGAGGTTGTGTTTTCACCTCTGTCTGTCTGTGAATAGGATACGTCAAAAAGTTGTGGACGGATTCAGACAAATTTGCTGAAAGGTTGGGTGTGTGACACACGGGATTAAATGATGAGATTTTGGTGGAAGATCCGGGTCCGGCTACTGGAATTTTAAAAGTGATTCTCACCATTGAGAGATAGTGGTTGTGGAAATGGGCCTTAGTGGTGTATATAAACCATAATCTGATGCATTAGACCCAGACCCCCTTAAACTGCAATGAATGTAGGCAACAGGGTTGTAGGTACAAGTAACGGACGTTACATGTGATTCAACGTAGTGCAGAAGGTGAAGCAGACTGCTCCCAGGTGTTTATTGTCAGATGGTAGGTTATACACTCAACTGTTCAAAGCTTTGTAACGACGCGGTGCCTTCTTATACCTTCTCCCCTCCAAACCAGCCCCCCAAGCGCCTACATACAGCTGTACAAACGGATCACAAGGGACGTGCCAGGCTCTAGCCAACATGCGGGGAGAAGCCTGCCTGCAATACTCAAACAGAACTGGACCAATCACGTGTCACCCGGTGGTATCCATAAAGCAGAGACCTGGAGCAAGGAACAACTCCCGAAAGGCAAAGAGGATACTGTCTCTTTTTCTCCAAGTACAGCGTTCATCTTGAACAATTCGAAATGAGACGTGACGTTGAGAAGCCGGTAATCCTCTATGGCCAAAAATGGTCACTTCAGCAGTCGATGCAAGTCCTCCCAGTCTCATCCTATGGACAATCTGAAAAGATCGCCCACTCCCCGGGGCCTCTGACATGTCACCTATAATGCTCACCCTTGTCCAGATGACGGCTGGAACGGTACGCTCTTTCATGCAACATCGAAATCCGCAACTCGCCGCGGCAGCCCCATACACACCAGATTAGGACCTCAGTCTCGTGTTCATGGCCAGCGGCATGGACCGAAACAAACCCGTCCCTACGAAACCACAATTACTCTCCACATGGACCACTAGATAGCCAGAACCGCTGAACCCCACCTCAGAATCCTGACATCACTTGCCTCCGAACCCCTCACCAAGGAACGGGACCACTGGAACGCACCGAAACGGAACTCATCGTCTGTGAATGCCCAATAAACCCAACCTGCGCTCCGCCCCATAGAAGCCCGTCAGCCCGACCATCAACATATAACTGCTCCACCTGCCCCTCACCTCGACGCACCTCCCCGCCCCTTCTGACCACTCCAAAGGGCGACACTCAACACCTTTGTCATGAGCCGCATTTTATGCGTTCCACACCCCATTTCCTCTCGTCCAATGAGAAGAACGACCACCAAGTTACTCCGTTTCATATGAGTATGAACATGCTTGTCCAGAGCCTAAGACTTATCATTTATGATTAGGGCCTCCCCTGCGAAACCCAAACTCCTCCATACTCCACCTAGTACCAACAAACCGGGCTTAAGCATGGAACTTAAACGTACCTTATCATGCTGCTATTTGTCCTGTAAGTTCGTGTTCACCTCATGTTCTCCCCCATCCTCAAACTCGACCATAATGTGCTAAACCTGAAACTAATATGCTCACGAACTGCCCTTGAGGATCATAATCCTCCGTGTCGTGCGCAAGACACCAAAACTCGCTCCAGCATCTACTCGTCAATTTAAACCAACACGCTACCCGCATCTGCCGTCAGGACTTCAACCCCCTCAGTCATCCTGAACTCACCACCCATAAGTCGCCGCATAATAAGCGGACGTTCATCCAAAGACAAACAACTGCCTATCTCCACATACTCCAAAGCGCACAAAGAAACAACCGGTACTTACACAGGAGCAATGTACATGATCCCTAAGCGCCAGCTCAAACCCATCAGGCAGGACCCAAGTGTGCCGACCTCATCGCCGAGCGATCGCTTGAACCACATAACCCCGAGCGGTAGCTGTTAGACATCCGCCCTCATAGTACCAAATACAGTGCCAAAAACGATATATAGCACATATCTCACAAAGTTAGTGGATTGCGCGGAATATCGGATGAAACCTTGACGAGCCTGACAATCGGGACTTACCCTTGGGTAGTGTGATTGCCGCTCTCCCAACGAGCAGAGAATTGTGTAATGATGGAGAAATTCTATATCCCTATATAAATTTTTTTTAAGTTGGTGAATCCTGAGCTGCTCATTTCCAGCTCATTAAAGCTGATGTTGCAAACCGGTTTCGTCGTGGTTCTCCACTTGGTGTCGTTTGTATACAAATATATGCGCAGAACGATGTTCCATATTTGAAAATCTGAGCTGCCGAGACATAAACTACGGTCAGGACTCAGCCAACATAAGAATACTCGTGCCACTTCTGAGTCGGAGATACACATGTACCATTGGTTGTTCATGATATCAATCAAGGCAAGCTAGTCCCACCTATTTACATACTTCGTAATCCTGTAGGTTCTGGGTAATCAACGGGGACAAAATCAGTCTAACTCATATAACCCAAAATATCTCACACAACGCAGAGTTATTGCATCTTGTCCATCATTAAAGAACTGTTAGGGTTCTTACCAAATCACCTCGATCCTCCATACTCCCCCAACATCACTGACCTCCTCCTAATGTTTGACTGTATCGGAAGTTTCTGTCTCTTCTGAAATACTTCAATTGTTGTTTAGGTAAACCAATCGCGGATGCATCGTGCACTCACCCAATAACAGCTCATAATTTGTACTCATCTGTCCACAGGACATTCTCCCAGAAAAGATTTGGCTTGTTCAAGGTGTAGTCCTTTTCGCACCACTTCAGTCAAGCGCTTCCTCTCTCATACTCTATACTCCTCTCAATGCCCTCATATACATCTATCTCTCCCTCTACCCCCCGTACCCTTCTCTCCTTACATAACCTCCCTCGTCTCTATCCTTTTTCCTACTTCACACTCCATCCCCAGCTCCCCCATCCTACCCTCAACTCCCTCCAACTCACCTACTCCTTCCCCTCCTACTAACTTCTTTCTTCTCTTGTTTCATATCCATATCACAAACACTTCTTTCCTACATCTCTAACAGCATATTCCCTCCACAATCACTCCACTCTCATCCATCCTTCGCCTATATCGTCCTCTCTCTACTTTCTCTCCCTCTCTCTCTCTCCCTCCCTATTCCCCACTCCCCTCAATCCTCCTTCCAATCACTCCCTTTTCCCATACCTCCTTTCCACACACCTCTATTTTATCTCTGTTCATTCATAAACCACTCTATCTCCAACCACCTTTCTCTCCATAACATCATTTCCTACTCTCAATTCCTTCTCTCCCTTTCTTCTCTCACTAACCCTTTTCTCACTCATCTCCCCTACTCTTTCTCATACTTTTTCTCCTCTCACTCTCTCTCCTACTGCTCCTTACCCACTATACCTCGCTCTCTTTTTCTCTACTCCTTTTTTCTCTCTCTTTTTTCTCTTTTTCATCTCTTTTTCTCTCTTTTCTCAATCTCTATTTCTCTCTCTTTTTCTCCTCTTTCTCTCTCTTCTTTCTCTCTTCATCTTTTCTCTTCTCTTTCTCTCTCTCCTTCTCTCTCTCTCTCTCTCTCTCTGTCTCTCTACCAACAGAACCCCTTTCATTGAGTTGGTGATGGATGGTGCGAGTTCAAACTGTCGTACCTTGTGTCTGAAGGTCAGCTTGAATCTGTTTGGCAGTTGATTGAGGTTCTTTCTCCACCATTCCAACAATCCTTCGTTGCATTCTTCAATCAAGTTTTCTTCTTGTGCCACGTCCAGGGAGGTTGGCTCCAGTGCCAGGGCCTTAAATTCCTGATAACATTGTGTACGATGTCACAGGAACATCAAGGTTCTGAAGATGGACTTGCAGCCTTGAGATTGTCCATGTTTGGCTACAATCTTGTGTCTGATCTCAGACAATTCTCTGTTTTTTCTTTCTTGTCTCCATGCTCATTGTTGGTACACCAGTGACACAAACAGCAGAATGACTCCTTTCTCTATTCAAACTGGTTGAATGAATGATTTTTATATTGCAGGCACCTGCAACTCACACAGGTGAGTTCAATTCAGAGTAAAGGAGAATCACCTGCTTGAAATCTAATTATTTCGAACAATTCTAAAAGGTGCAATAATATTGTTACGGTTGTGTGGGGTAGATGAAGAATTTAATAGGGAGTTTAGCATTGTGTAGAGTTGCTTGGTCCATGGACGAGTAGAAATCAACTCGATGTAACTAAGTTAGGTAATCTGTGAGCTTAAGTGTTACGTGTCACAACATGAGGGGTGGTGCGGTGTTATTTTGCTTAGGGAGTAAGAGTAAGTTCCTCAGTAGGTGATTGCCCTCTGTGATTTTTCTCGACGTTTTTTTTTTATATGCCAAGCCAGGCAGTAAAGCTGGGAAA
>JAXMNL010000026.1:65863-75973 GCA_035128595.1 Eptatretus atami | reverse complement strand
GAAAAGGTTTGACTTGATAGGGTGGTAGAATAGACCCTTTCGAACACCTCCAGGTAGTATGTGGTTTCAAATTGTGGTATCATTAAAATTCTACAGGCCATTATACATACCAAGGGTATTACCAAGAGGTCCTCTGGGCCTATGCAAAATTAGGGGAGGGTACATAACCGTAAGATATTTTGTCTAGACTCAACCACAATTTTCATTTAGTTTCATTGGTCTTCTATTATTACTTAATCTATATCAGAGTATGTACAGTTATTTGAAAATTGGCCTTGCCGATGGCATCACCAAAGCTAAAGTATCACCTAATTAAACTTTAGGACATTTAATTGTTTCTCATATGAAGGTGAATGGTGTTTTCTCAATTACAACTGTATTATCACATTTTGGAAATAAACGCTTAAGAAAGTATTGTTTGCAGACTTCATATACATACAGAGGCAGACGATAAGAAATACGCAACTCTTTATTTTAGCGTTCGTCTTTATACTTGTGTATAGCAACAGGAAGCCTAGACATCAGAGCCGAGAAAATAGTTGTCTTTGGAACACGGAAGTACATTAGTGAAAGCGAGTATAATAGTATGTCTCTGGCAGCCGGAAGCTACTCATTCATCATAGGTGATGATCATAGTTTCATGGTCGACACTGGGAGCTGTGATGACAACACAGAAGCACATCAGTGGAGCGAATCATAATAGTTGTGCATGGTTGACGGAAGCACTTCTTTAACTGTGTAGACGGTGCTGAACTCTGAAGGGGAACCATCGATCATAGGGCAGTCGCCGATGTTTGTGCGAACGAGAAACAGGAGTGCACCAAGCATTGAGCGCACTCGAGCTGGTCTTTTGTGAGTCGCCTGTTCGAAGACAGAGAGTATAGCGATACCCCGGCGTGAGCGTGAGCGTCGGCGTGAGCGTGAAAATGTTAAATTTTTGGGTGCAAGTTATTTTTTCTTTTAATGTTTTTATCTAACACACTTTTTTATACGCCGATATCTATCTATCTATATATATTGTTGCGAATTCGCGCCGCGGCGTGCGCGATCGCACGTGACTCGAATGCGACGGCCTCGCCACCGGACGGACAATTCCGTCGTGACCTCCCGGATACGCCGGGATCTAGTCACGAGGTGGACTTTCGGCCTCAACACAACCCAGCCGCATATTCATAAAACAAAACAGCAAAAAAAGCGAAATAGGTAGATCGACAGAAGTCGATAACTAATATACCCCGACGGGTAACCTACGAGGGGTTGTACTCGCCAAGGCGGCCACTCCGGACACGAACAAGAGTCGCTTCGTGCTATCGGATAACGAAGCGGAATGTTATGTACGAGAGTCCTAGAGAAACAAGAGTTCTGATTATGGCTGTCCGCGCCCCTCAATACTTTAGAGTGAAGCAAGAATGGGAGACTACAAGGAAAGGACGCAGCGAATACGGGGGAAAATTCAACAAGAAAGCCATTTAATTTCACACCACGGATAGCAACATATACAGGCCATAACGTAATCACAATGCAAAATTTAATTTAAGACAAAAACAATAATTGCAGAGATAAGACTGATACGCGTAACATGGCAACACTTATGACAGTTTCTACATTAAAGAACGGCAGGACAGCATTCAATCCAAAGCAAAGAAGAAAGAACCCCGTTCAAGCCAGGGAAAAGTTCCTCAGAAACTGGGGCCGGGCCCTAATAAGGCGCCATAATGCGCGTGGAACTGGATGGCGGCAGCCGCCAACAGAAGCGCCCACCGTCACGTACCACCCTGCCATCGACGTGGCTGAGCCGCAAATGTCCGTGCCCCCTTCACGGCGGTTTTCTGTGGTGCACTGCTGGTGTATTAAGTGGGAGACGGGGCCCCTATGTCGACTCTTCTCGCGTGGGGGAAGGGGGAATTGTTGATATGCTGGGGAGGGAGTATGTCGCTTCTCGAGCCCCGCGCGCGCATTCCACAGCGACCTCGTGCTGATTCCTCGCCGCGGACGACGAGCCTCCGGTTTTTCGCAGCCGATCCCTCGCGCAGCGTTCGCCCCGTAGCTTCGCTAACCTCAACTCATCTGCTCCCTATTGCAGGATGACTTGCGCTCGTCTCTTTATCGGCTCAGGAAACCATAGAGGTGCATTGGCTGCGGATCGAAAGACGAGCCGTGAGCGGAGCAGCTCGCGTTGGGGACGGGAGAAAAGGGCGGATCTGGGCTGGATGTCATTGATTCGGCTCGGAGTGCTCGTTGGAGGGTCGGGGCTTTGTTCCTATGTTCAGACGGGTTTGCATCCGCTTGCTTCTTTAATTGGATGGATCAGATGGTGGCGTGGTAGAATTCTGAAATCGAATTCCTCCTCGGAAAAATCGCATCTGGCATCGGCTTCGTGTGTATGCTGAAGATAGCCCGATGCTCGATGCCATCAGAGTGGTGGCGGGAATGGAGCGATGAGATAGGTGGTGGTAGGGTTTTCGGACGGTGTCCGATGGCCATGATGCCGGTTTGGGAATGGCGGTGACTGGTGAAGGTTTGGCGGTAGCCGAGTGGATGAATGGTGGTTTGGCTGCTGGCGTTGTTGTTGTTGTTCAGGAGTCGGTTGTGGCGTGGTTGTTCAAGAATACGAGTAAAGATAAAACGCCTACTCAGAGTGTCGCAGCCCGAATGAACACTTATTCCTCTAAACAATGGGGTTTTGTGCTAACATAAATGGTACGTTAAAATTTCCTAGCGGGATCTGATGGGTGATTTGCGAATTTCCACAGCGTATACATATATATATATATTTATATATATATATATATATATATATTAAGTATATATAAGTATCTCTGTGGTGTCGTAAGCGGTCGTAGAGTTTAGCGTCAGGAAGGGCTCCGGAGTAAACTGTGCAATCATAGCGGATGCATTAGATCGCTGTGGCGACCCTAACGGAGCAGCGAAAGACAGAAGAAGAGAGTAATATTAATATATATATAATATATATATATTATATATATATATTATTTGGCGTATAATGAGATCCGGTCCTTCGTCGTTCTGTCCAGTCTTAACTCCAAATTTAACTTCAACATATATTGGTATAGGTACAGACTGTGGGACGGTGTGTCGCGACATACGTTCGTCATACTAAAGTGGTTTCCATGGAATCAGGATGCTGTTTTACACGTTCTTCCGCTTCTAACTCCCAAGTTTCAGGCTTTCACGTTTCATATTTTGGTCAGAAGGCTGTGGAACTGTGCGCATAGACGTTCGGTGTCACTGCAGGTGGCGTCTCCAGTGAGATGGCAACGAGGATGCCTGTTTTCGATCTGTTCCTGTTCGCACTCTACATCTACCAAAGTTTCCTCACTTTCACATTTATAATTAGTACATAGGTACAGACTGTGGAGACGGTTTGTGTCGCGACAAACGTGTCATCTAAAGTGGTTGCCCATGGAACTCAGGAGCTGTTTTCCATCCGTTACTTCGCACTCTGAAGCTCAAAGTTTGCACTTTCACGTTTTATATTTGGTAAAGTAGGTACAACTGTGAGGGACCGGTCGTGTTGGGCAGTACTAGTCTATTCTAAAGTGGTTGCCATGGAAAAGGATGCTGTTTTCCATTCATTCTGTCCGCACTGCTAACCACAAGTTTTCAAACTTATCAGCATTTGGTACAATAGGTACGATGTGGAGACGGTGGTGTTCGCGGCATACGTTCGTTCCTCTAAAGTGGGTTGCCATCGGAACAGGATGTCTGCTTTCCATCCGTTCCTGTCGCACCTATAATCCAAAAGTTTTCAAACTTCACGTTTCTCATGTTGGTATAGTCGCAGACTGGTGGAGACGGTGTGTCAGTCTGACTAAGGGTTGATGAAATTTCCGTCTTCCGATCAACTCAAGTTAACGATATGTTTGGTACTGCAGAGTGTGTGAACGGGTTAAAGCGAATTAAGTGTCCATGGCAATTGTTCTTATGTTTGGTAGCACAAATTCTGTATGCACACTCTTGTTCGGGGTGGGCGTATATTGTGCTCACATTGGGCGCTCTTGTTATGATTACAATATACAAATAGCTAATATTGCTTTAAAATTTTTATTGATTCAGACTTCACTGCAATGCTTATAAAATATTAATTATTAGACAGTCTTTTTAAAAAACGATAAATTTAAACAGGCGAGCATTGTGGTGTCTTTGACACCAACTGCTCTGGTTTTTCTTGTGCAAAGCATCCACTCAAAAGTTAATTGGTGTCATCCTTATCAATGCCGGCAAGCAAGATCCATCTTAAGGCTGCGAATCAAGTTTCCAGAGCAATTTGAAACACTCAGCTGTGTACTTCCTCGAAAAACTGGTAAAGTAGGGCGCTTTCGTATGCTTGGACTCTCTGATGGTTAGGGCAACTCCCAAGTGGATTTCAACGTTCCGTTTCTTTTGTTGGTATCGAATAGACTGGCTCGGGGACTGGACACAAAGTGCACTCGTTGATAGAGGACGTAACTGTGTTGGCATGGGTTGTCCTTTCACAGAGTCCTCGTTAGTTCATTCATTTATTGTCTGCTGCAGCACTGGAAAAGACTGGGGGATTGTTTATGGCAATACGTACAAAGATGATCGACTCTTGCCTGAGGATCCTCCACTGTGCCCCGGCTGCTGTGTTGCCATCAACAATCGTAGGAGTCAACAGTGGCCCCTATCTGGCTCACGCATCCGCGTACTGACTGTTTTGATTCGTATAGCTGGGAGAACTGCATTCCCAGAGCCACAGCTTGGGCATGTAAATGTTTGAAGTCATGAGTCGCACAGTGTACAACTGAGGCAAGCATAAAACAGTCTTTCATCTGATAGAGCTTCCTACATTCTGAGTGCTCGAAAACTCATCTTCATCTCCTTTCTGGTGTTTGGGCATAACCCAAGCGTTGTAGCCAGTAAGACTGGTCTGGTATCACAGATTTGGATTTGCTCAGGTTAGATCCATGATATTAGGTGGTCGGACTGATAATGCACTTGGCATTCATTTATCCCGATTGAGTTCCGCAGTGTGGAAGCATCTGTCGCAATCATCACTGCGTGTCGTGGCTGGTTTTCTTGGTACACCGTGGCTGTTGTGTGTTACCGATAGGAACAGAGTTGATGACAGCTTGAGTACAAAGTGGATGACTAGAACAATATGGCTTTATGGAGACATTGTCATCTCCAAGTGTTTTTTCGTCGAAGATTTGACGTCGTGGTTGTGTAGCTGATCACTGCCACTCCTGACCGTGCAGAAAGATGATTGCCTATTGTCAGATAGAATTTGTCATATCCAAGGCTCCCACTTCAGTCAGAAAATTCATCAACCATTCTATATGTAATGTAACATTGTTTCTAACGTTTCTGTCTCTCTTCATGGAAGGCAGATTACTGCAATTTAGCTTTGCTGATGATGAGATGAGCTCTGTGTCAATGCATAGTTCTTGCTTGCGACTACTATCGTGCATAATACGACAACCCAGTAGTCCGTAACAATGTTCCTATGCCTTTGCGTCGTGCCTTGCAGCATAGTTTCAGCAGGCCTTGGAAAGTGTTCCGACATAGGTCATACTCCATTCCTTTGCTGTGTGTTTCTTTCTTGCAGAAAGAGGCATAGTCAGTCAGTGGGCGTTGGACTGGGCGGAATAGGATCCCTAGAGAAGGTTCAGTCAACACTGTTTCGATTGTGGGATGCCATTTTAGATTTTTTCTGCTGGTGTCGGTGAGAATGCAGATCTTCCCTCGTGCATGTAACAGCAGGTTGGTCGTTTGCTTGTCATTTTTCGTAGCAATTTGAGGTGGCCATTTACATCGCGGTTGCAAACTGTAAAATCTGATTTTTCAACGTTTGTATACTTCATCTCGTGGAGTTCAGTGCTGCAACAGTGTCTGTATGGAGGTAATCTCTCGGCTTTCCTAGTGTCTCGTTTTGAGTCATCTGACAATTATGCATTGTGAAAGTTAGCACTTCTGTTCTTTTAGGTAACAGTTGCACTATCTGGTGACCTCTGAACTGGCCATTGCTTAATTGGGCTCGTAGGATTCTTTCAGATGTTTCAATTGGAATGACCGAAAGCACTATGTTAACAGCCAGGCAGCTCTTTTACATCATTATTAACATGACTATTTTAAAACTTTAATTTTTTGTATTATCCTAGTCCATAAGAATTTCATAAAAATAGACTAAACAGCATTTTTTAGTCAGGCATGACTGTGAAAAATTTCAATTGTTATCACCCCGACAGAAAAGTTTGACTTGACAAAACTTTAGTATGCTCTAAAGATGCACTAAAATTAAAAAAAAGCTCATACATATTTTGATTGTTTGGTGATTTTTACGTCTTTTTTACAATTGAAGAATATCGGACATTTATCTGTACTATTCTGTTAAAGAGAAATTATAATAGAAGCATGATACCTCATATTGAAAATTGGTTGGTTCGACAAAGATATTCACGTTTAAGATATTCCTAATTTTGCTGCAAGAGTGATCCCTCTATGCGTAAGTACCCTACGCGTATGTATAGGATGGCCTGTTAGAATTTTAATGATACACAATTTGAAACCAATTACTCTCCTTGGAGGTGTCTCTATAGCGCTGGGTCTATTCTACCACCCTAGTCAAGTCAAGCTTTTCTGCAGGGCGGTGTTGAACGATTTGCATTTTTCAGGTCTTCGCTCTGACTTTAGTTGTATGGAATGTGGTTAAAGAGCCTGCAACATGTTTAAATATTGCATTCAGTTCTGTCGGCCACAGTTGGTCATGTCTTAAAAATCACCATAGTTTTAAGTCATAATGGGTGCAGCGGAGGCCTTCTGGTGAGAACAGAAGATAGTCGGGTCAATTTAATGACAAACACCACCGGCAACAGGCCAAAAATTGAAAAAGGTTTCTCAGTGGTTTTCATTCCTACTTTGATATACTGTCATAGGAAAAAGTCTACAAAATTGACATCCCGAAATGGGGTTAAAACGTCATTTTCAGCTGGCACGCGACGGAGTTTTGAAATAACTAAACAGCTATAATTCTCATATATTGTTGATAAAACATATTATTGTTTCTGGTCCATGTTTTTTCATGATCAGCATCCACTGCTGTCAATCAAAATTTGAATCTGATCAGTATTTACATAATCTAAGATGGTGGTAAAAAAGGAGGGGCGTAAAAAAAAAAAAAATGAAGGGTCCTCGCTGTGCAGGTCATCACAATATCGGTCAAAATTCTTTGATGGAACCTGTGTAATATGGGGGTACGCTGGTCATATGGTCGAGTACGCTTGGGTTTGAAAAGAAAAAAAAAAAAAAATGGGGCGCCCCCCCCCCGGCAAGTGTGTCCCAATTGCTAATTGAAGAACAGGGTATATTGGACTATCAGTGTTGTTTGCTGGTGACAATGTAGATAACAAATAAGGGAATCACCCTTGATGGGAAAGGTATTTATGAATGGGCATGATTAGCTGCTTGACTCCTGTAAAAAATCAGTCATCTTTGTGAAAGCGCAAAGATTTAAGAATTGAACATGTACCCGGATGTCAAAATTGATATAAAGATACGGCTTTGCAACCAATGTTTTTTTCACAACTCAAGTTCGCAAGACTCGCCAGTCTGTGACATGAGAGTTGAGATCTTTGAGGAGCTATCCTTCCATTTCAAGCAAACTGTACAGGCTGGCAGGGGTGATGCGCTCCTTCACGAGGACAAATACAGTCCTGGCGCATCTCCTTCTGTTTTTGCATTGATTGATATGTATCCAGGCAACAAGGCTTGATTCTGGTCCACATTTGAACTTCCTGTCAACTGGCATCAGACACATGTCCTCTGTGAACGCACGTTTGATCAACTGCTGTACTTGAAAGCTTGCCGAGATAATCAGCTGCTGCAACAGAGAATAGCCTATTTGAAGGGGATCGTGCTTCGGCTGGGTACATTTCACACGTTCATGAATCTGCTTGAGCAAAAGCACGTTTGATGGCAGGAACAGGATTATAAACATCATGGAACTGTGTACCGGTGGAAAATGCTGTAGTTCATATGAATGTCGGAAAAATCTGTTCAGAGGCCATTCCGAGGCCATCTACTGTGTGGCAAGTATCTACAATCCGAATTATTGTGGCATCTGTAGTGGAGGAAAATCCCTGATGTTCATGCTCCAAGGTAGCAGAGATTGAGAAAAATGTATTTGTCATTGCTAAGGGTTAAATTGCTTAAAAAAGTCTTGAAGAATAGCTGCAATTGTGAAGATCACTGATGAAATTTGAAAAAAGAATCTGAACTTGCTGCACAATCAAAACGAGTAAGCTGTGGCTTTTGTTATCAGAAAATGCTTCATACTGCTTGGCATGATCTAGGGCAGATCGACTGTGTCTTGGAGGATCGCCTGAAGCTGTTGCTGATGCGCTTGCATATTGCAGCGTGGACACTACAATACAGAATTGCATTTTGTCTAACGTAAAGAATGAGTGAATGGGAGCAAACACCAGAGTGTATGAGAAAGTTTCAAATGGCTTCCAATGTGACTCCGGCAACAACAGTTTTGGGCAGGCTCAGTGTGATCTAGTCATGACAAACACTCATGAGATAACTAAAGAGCACTGGTGCTTGACTCATGGAAGTAAGATGACAGAGGAACACTAGCATTGTGGACAATGTAGTCCCCGTTTTTATAATTTATTCCATAACATCTGACGTAACGTGCATGCAGGACTTTCATGATCTTACATATGCAACAAAGCGAACAGCATAAATGAAAGCAACATGGGTGCAGATATTGAAACACATGCTTCGACCTTCGAAGATAAGCCTAAAGATGAATGTTTTCACCTTTCTCCTCTGGATCTACACTTGAGCAATAATCATAAATGGTTCGTGGCAAGCGAAGTAATCAACGTGCATGAATATGAAGCTGTTGGAACAAATCATTGAGAGAATGATCAGGACTAGCCTGTTGTTTTTTTCCTTCTCCATTAAGAGGACAGAGAAAGGGCTAGACCTGGGAAATCTAATGCTCTCAGGTTGCCTCCTCACGATACCATCGACTTCAGTGTGCTATCAAGCGTTCTGGTGGTAATCCCAGATAGGTGATTTGTTCTATTGAGGAGCTGTGATGAGTTATTGAGCTCATCATACTCACATCCTCTTTGAGGAAACAAGATTTGAGGAAGGCAACAAACTCACTCGCTCAAGCGTCAATGACGGGCATGTACGGCAGGCACTGGCATGTGAGAGTACTGATAAACTTCGCACACCTTAAGACAAAGATATGTTCCTTGATGGTGGATCCTTGCTGGCACAGCTCAAGTGGAAGAAGGGAGATGCATATGGCAAAAATAGCCAGAGCACTATGCGGGCTTCACAAAAAACACTATGGACAGAACTGTTGTCTTTGATGGCTATGGTGCAGGCCCTTCGATAAAGGATAACACTAAACCAGAGCGGGGAAAGCGAAAGCTATTCGACTCGTGAACTTCAACCGGAGAAACCTTGAATTTGACGGAAAGAGAGATGACTTCCTATCTGTCGGAGTAACAAGCAACAGCTTTGATCACCTTAAATAGGTGATGCAGGCTGAAGAAAGTGGGCTGGGACAGTTATTTGCAGAAGGGGTATCGCGAATGTGGCACATTGCCAAGACGCCGTAAACGCACAATTCTGCATTCCACGCACACTAATGGAGTTAGAACACAGATTGTGTGATGCTTTTGCTCCATTACTGGTATACGCAGATGGAAACCACTATATTTCAGATCAACACCAGTCAAGAGTAATCTGAAACTATATGAATCAATTGGATGAAGCATCTTATTGGGAATACAGTTGTGACATTCAACTATTATTCGGCTGCATTCGCCTTACAGGATGTGATTCAACATCTCGTGTGTATCTGCATTGGAAAAATCAGTCTTTCAAGAAACTGTCGTGGAGATATCGGCCTCCAGTTGTGTGCAGATTACATTCACTTCGAGAGGCATCAGCTGCTGAAATAAAGAAATTGGACAGCCAGCGATTGCGCGTTATATTGGTGGGGAGAGCACAAGTTCCTCTGGCAGCCATGCGTTTACCAAAGATATTCACAAGAAGGTCCGCTGCTAGCTAAGTCTTTCGTTAGCCTGAACGTCTTCCCCAACAGAA
>JAXMNL010000026.1:1275-41945 GCA_035128595.1 Eptatretus atami | reverse complement strand
AAGAGAGAGTTTTATGCAGTATATCATAGATGGAAACATGAGACTTTGTTGCAATTGTTGTGGGTTGGTGGTTTTGTATATTGACCGATATTTCTGTTCTCAGAGAAGCTCGACATCTGATTAATGGTGATTTGTAGACATAACTGGGCGGACGAGACTTGATGAAATTTAACAGTTTGGTTTTTTTTAATCGCATTCAACTAATATCATGAAAGGACTGAAACTGAAAATGTTCAACCACCCTAAGAAGGTGACTTGAAGTCGTAGAATAGCCGATAGAAACTCAGGTAGTATGTGGTTAAATGTGGTATTAAAATTCTAGGCATTATACTCAAGGGTTTCCAGAGGGTCCTGTGGGAGCAGAATTTAGGGAGCGTAGTAACGTGAATATCTTGTCGCCTAGCCATTTTATATTGAGGTATAGGTTGTATTATATCTTTCAGAATTGTACAGAATGTGATTCATTATTTGGTAACAAGAGGTAAAATGAAACAAATAAATATTTGAGTTTTTTTTTAATATTTAGGCATTTTAGAGATTAAGTTGTAAGCAACTTTGTGTCGTGGTGTTGTTGATTTATCAGGTATGTGCTGGTAAAAAATGCTGTTTAGTTATTTTTATGAAATTCTTAATGGATAGATAATTCAAAATAAAGTTTTTTAAATGTCATGTTAATAATGAGGTAAAAGAGGTGTGGGTTAACTAGTTGCTTTTTTTGTGTATTCAGATTGACATCTGAAGAATCCTGAGCCATGAAGAATGGCTAGTTAGAGAGCAGGCAGTTCGCAACTTTTACTGGAGAACCAGAAGTTTGACCAACTTCACAGTGCTATTTTGTCAGTGGAAACGAGAACTGAGGAATAGGAGATACCTCATCAGATTGTTGCAGACTGGAATTCGCGAGAGAGTATACAAGTGAAAATGAGATTTTGAAGTTGGCACGCGGGTTAAATGGCTCAATTGTACGAAAAGGAAAACAAGAAACTGCGTTTGCAGAGGAGAGATCTGTCTCGACGACCGGAATCTTAAGATTCAAATCTGAAACATTTGACGGGACGTCGGGTACAGGTCGTCAAGTCCACTGATGGCTATGTGCTCTTGAAGAGAAAAAGAGGGTAAGGGATGCTGGTCAGAAGTTCAGGCCTGTGAAACTATGGTGCAAGAGCGACGAAGGATGTGGAATGTTGGATAAATGGTGTGTCAGTAGATCTAGTGGCAGCGAAGAGATACACAGGTTGCCATCTCATACTCAGAAAGCAATTGCCAGTAGGCTGTTCCATGAAGGAGACAGAATTGTTACGATACAGATTCAAGAAATTGTTGAAGATATTTTGCTGAACTGAATGTGGGAAGGCTTGATAGACAATTCTTCTGGAAGATACATATTTCTGGCCGGTCGGAGTGGAGTCGACGCTTACAGAACAGGCGATCAAACTTCGACGAAGAACATTGGAGTGAATGGTTTCATAGCCATATGATTTAGTCGTCAAGCTTTTGTACTCAGCTTATCATTGTATCGTGTAAACAAAAGCCCACGGGTGTACCAAGAAACCACGACAGGATGGCATATTGCGACAGGGATTGCTGTACCGACACGCGAACTCAAGTGGAGTCTATGATGCAAGCTTAGTCCGACCATAATATGGATTCCCTGACAAAATCCAATTGTGATCAGCAGTCTACTGGTAAGAGTGGGTTATTGCAAACCGAAAAGGAAGATGAGATGAGTTTTCGCAAGAAGTAGCAACTCATCAGAATGAAGAGTGTTTTGATGCTTGCTTCGGATGTGTACTGTGCGATCATGGCTTACCTAACATGCCAACATGTTGGCTCTGGAATGAGTTGCATAATGAGAGATAAACAGCTTCATTACATGCCTGAGCGAATGGGCCAGTGTCCTAGTGATGTTGAGGGAAGACAAAGCTGCCAGGAGACTAGAGAGCGACATTTTTGACGGTATTGCCATAAAAAATTCCAGGCGTTTTGTCCAGGTGGAGCAGACATATGACATGATGAAGAGATCTTGATGGAAGAGGAAAACATGCATAACGTAGTCCTCTATACGAGGGCTTGGTCAAGTCCCGGCGAGGGTCATTCAGAAGACAGAAACGGACATGAATCACTGGGGATGAGCAATTCAATCAGAGGGTCTATAGGAAGCTACGTTAAGTTTTTTCCGGGAAGATACAAGTGAGTGGTTCAAATGCTCTGAAGTGCATTCGGAGCTGTAAGATGATTGCTTGGGCATTGATAGGATGAACATGAAGCTGTTTGAGGTGGAGCTCTTCGCCAGAAAACAGAGGGTGGTGTCAAGAACCCATGTCGCCTGTTTATAATTTATCTTTTTAAAAGACTAGTTATATTATATTTTTTATAAAGCATTGCAGTGAGTCTGATCAAAATAATTTTAAAGCATTATGTTTTGTATATGTAATCAGTAAAAAGAGCGAAGTGAGACAATTACTGCGAAAAGGAAGGTCATACAGATTTGCACAATAGAAACAGCATCTGGTGCCATGACAACCATTTAGATGATGAACTATGTCAAGAACACCGTTCGCAGTCTGACCATGGTACAAAGATAATTTGATAGTTGAAAATTTGGAGTTGAGTTGGAAGGACGATTGGAACAGCATCGGTTGCGATGGCAATCATTTTAGATGAGAACGATGCGCGCACACGTTCCAAGTCTGTTCGATGTACAAATGAACGGAAAGTTGAAAATTGAGTATAGGTGCGGACAGGAAGATGGAAAACAGCATCTGGTGCCATGGTAACCATTAGATGACGACGTATGTGGACGACCGTTCACAGTCTATACCTATGTACATATGAAGTTGAAAACTTTTGGAGTTAGTGCGGACGGATGAAATGGAAAAGCATCCGGTTGCATGGCAACCACTTTAGATGATGAAGTAATGTTCGAATCCACGTTACGTTTTGTATATGTACAAATAAAGGAAGTGATTTGGGGGTTAGAGTGCGGACGGAAGATGGGAAAGCATCCTGGTTGATGGCACTTTAGATGAAGAGTAGTCGGAAAACCGTCTCACAGCTGTTACTATGTACAATATGAAATGTGAGTTGAAACTTGGAATAGAGGGGAAGGAGCACAGTGGAAAGCGTCTGGTTGCCATGGACACTTTTAGATGAAGAACGTATGTCGGACACCGTTCCAAGTTGTACTATGTACAGTATGAACGTGAATGGCGAAAACTTGGAGTAGAGGCGGACGGAGGATAGAAAGATCTGGTTGCAAATGGAACACTTTAGATGAGACGTATGCGCGACAACGTCTCAGAGTTGTACCTATGTACCATATATGAGTGAAAGTTGAAAATTTTGGGAGTGAGAGTGCGGCAGGAACGGAAACGGTATCTCATTATACGCATATATATTATATATATAATATATTATTATATTATATATATACTTTTTTTGGTGCCGTTAGGGTCGCAAATGGATCAATGATCGAAGTGTTGGAAGGTTTTCCCGTGCCTTCTGCGAAGGTGCCGTTACTGAAAACAGGAAATATATATAATTTATATATATTATATATATATAATTATAATATATATTATGATGTTAGGCTGTGGAAATCGCAATCATTAGGTCGTAGGTTGAGAATATTTTTTAGTAATGTATAGTTACCAAAACCATTGTTTAGAGGGAATTAATGTGATTCATTCGGCTGCGATTGAGTCAGGCGTTTTCTGTCTTTCGTTATTTTGAACCAACCACGCAACGTGAACAACAAAAACGCCAGCACAGACTCCTTCACATGTACGAAATCACTACCGCATTCAACGGGTCAACATGCATCTGGAAAGCGAAAACTCACACCTTCTCCTCGCATTCGATCACTGTGGGCCGAGCGTCGGGACCTATCTTAGCGATACATGGGCCGGAGTGAGATGGCTGGTTTTTCCGAGGGAATTCGGATAGGAATGCAAAACCCAATTGATCATCATTAGGAAGGGGGCGGGGATTGGCCCCGCTAGAACATCTGAGGGAAGCGGATTGAATTGAGGATCAGGAAGATTCGCCCTTTTTCCGTCCAATGGGCGAGCGGCTCGCCTAGAGTCGTTTGATCTGAGAATTGCATTATGTGGGTGTTCCTGGGCGATAAAGAGACGAGCGCAAGCAGATCGTGCGAAGTGGAGCAGGATGAGTTTGGAGGGAGGCTTTAGGAGGGAACGGCTGCGGAGGAGATGCTGAAGGAAAGGGAGGCTGGGTCGGGGCGGGAAGTCGGACGAGGTGCGTGATCGGCGTCGCGGGACGGCAGCCGTACTCCTCCCAGGATCAACATTCCCTTTCCCAGCTGAGAGAGGTGCGACAAGGGGCGTTCCCACTTACCAGCAGGTGCCACGAACGCGTGCAGCGACTTTTGCGTCGCACGAGGGCGCGGTAGGACCCTTCGGTTGTGGACTGGCCGTATGCCAGGTTACGGGCATTAGGCCACGGGCCAGCTGATCCCTTGCTTTGAGGGGGGTCTTTTTTGCTTTGTGTGAATGCGTGTGTGGGCGTGTTTGTGAAGTAGAACTGTATAAGTGGTTGCGTGTGTACGCGTATTCGTGTAGCTCTGCATATTGTTTTTGTTTAAATTGATATATGTGCATTTGGTGATTACTGTATGGCTGTATATTATGTTGTGCATCCGTGTGTGTGAATATGTGCTTTCTTGTTGATTGTTCCCCGTTTCGCTGGTCTTTCCTTTGTGGGTATCCATTTGCTTACGTAAGGGTTTGAGTGGGCGCGGACGCGATATTATAGGAACGTCAAGGCCGACGATAACACCGGCTCGGTTACCCGATAGCACGGAAAGGACTGCTAGCGGTTCGTGTCCGAGTCGCCTGGTGGCGAGGTACAACCTCGTAGGTTACCGTGCGGTATTTAGTAATATGATTTCGGCGATTCACCCTATTCCGGCGGGTAGAAGCGGACTGGGTTGTGGTGAGGCGAAGGTCCCCGTGACTAGATCCGGCGTTAGTCACGGGAGGGTCAGGGAATTGTCGTTCGGTGGGCGGGCGGTGGATTCGAGTCTGTGGCGATCGCACGCCGCGGGGGAAATTCCGCAAACAATTTATATATATATATATATGATTAATAATATATATTTATATATTATAATATTAATAATATATATCGGGTATAAAAAGTGTGGTAGATAAGAAACATTGAAAGGAAAAAAATTTGCACACAATTTTAACATTTTACGCTCAGCGAGTCAGTCAGCCGGGGGTATCGCTATGCTTTCTGTTCTTCGAACAGGCGGCTCACAAAAAGTAACCCGCTGAGTGGATTCTGCTGTGGTGCACTCTGTGTTATCGTTCGCAAAAAACATAGACTGCCCTATGAGATGGTTCTTCAGAGGTGCACGCTACCAGTTATGAAGGTGTTCCGTGCACCAGCACAACTATATGATGTTCCACTGATGTCTTGCTGTTTGTATCCGCTCCCAGTGTCGACCAATGTGATATGATCATCATATGAATGAATGAGTAGCTTCCGTTGCAAGACAACTATTATACTCAGCTTTCATATTATACTCGTGTTGCAAAGAAACTATTATGCTCGCTGATTTGTGGCTCGTGTTGTATACACAAGTAAAGAGAACGCTAAATAAAGTGCAGTTTCTTTATGCGTGCTTGTATGTATATGAAATTCGCAGAAATACTTCTTAAGCGTTTGATTTCAAAATGTGTACATACCAGTAGTAATTGAGAACAGACATTACCTTCACATGAGAAACAATTAATAAATGTCCGAAGTTTGAATTAGTGTGATACTTTAGCTTTGTGAGCCATGGAAGGCGATTTTCAAATATGTACATTACTCTGATAGATAATTATAATGGAAGCCAATGATATCATTTGAAATGTTGAGTCTAGACAAAGTATTACGGTTTAGGACCTCCTAAATTTTGCTAGCCCAGAGTGACCTTTGGTAAGTACCCTTGGTATGTATAATGGCTGTAAATTTTAATGATACCACAAGTGAAAACAGCATCTACGTGGAGGTGGTTCTATAGGGTCTATTCTACACTCTATAAGTGCAAACTTTTCTGCAGGGGTTGTTGAAGAATTCCTTATTTGGTATATGAGAAAGTGCTGGACGATAGGAGGCCTTCTGTTCTTCTACATATTTGCTGAAATCTCTACATATACCGTAGTTCCAGACAACAGCCGACAGGAGAAGCTTTAACACACTGAAGGACCACGCATACTGGATATTCCAATTAGGAATTCCAGTTGAAAAATAACTTCACGTCGATCAATGAAATAATCTCCTTGAAATAGTCAGAGGGGTCAGCGCTCAAAATTTATCGCATGCAGACTTGGTCGGAATGTGGTGTAGGTGGTGAGTCAGTATGGCGGCGTTCGATCGCGAGTCACACAAGATATAATTATATATATCTAATATTACAAATAAATCAATATTCGAATGTCTTGTACGTGCTTCGCTTTCAATGCAAGTTAGTGGATTCTTTCAACTGTCGCCTGACATGGATACTTATTTTAACGGTAATTGCAGGATCACGCGAGCACTGGTGTTCGTGATCCTTTATACCTATTATTATTGTAAGCAGCCCGTATTGACTGGTGCACAGCTATGTACTGATGCAGTGCCCGTTTCAGTTAAGCTAGACGCCCTGGTGGTGTTCAACGGCACGAAGGGGCTAACTCAAGACCAAGATTTCAAACCAGCACTGTTAACATGAAGCAACACCAAACTTACTTTCTTGAATATCACCTGCCCAGGGTTTACTGTTATGTTTTGAATCATAACAATGTTCAAACTCATTGCATAATTGCACTTAAGATAGTGAATTGATAATTTTAAAAAGCACAAACCAGTTAAAAACTTGATGAGAAATGTAGAAAAACTCAAACGATCAATAGTTACACTATCATCGGACACATTATGAAGTGGAATTGGCCTCAGTAGAGTGCACACCTCGAATGGTTTACATTTTGCTCTCCCACTGATCGGGAATCGCATATTGGCCGAAAAATTAATCAGCTTGTTCTTGTATGCACCTACTACTCCCAAGTTCATGCCGAATCATCCATAAATTTTTCGATCAGACAGACGCAAACATACTCTCTGCCACGAATAAACATCTCCAAGAAACACTTTTCTTCCTACAGAGATAAGACGATACACGCTAGGTTCAGGATCCCTGACAGATCGCAGCCTCGACCTTCGACCAAAGTTGCAAGCCTCTCTTGGGGGGAAACTCTATCTTGGATTGCAATACCTAGAGAAACAGAATGGGTATAAAAGATGAAAGAGTGGTCCTGGTGGGTCAGGAGAGCGATTTTATTAATACATGTGGAGGGGCAGACTGAGGATGCTGAGGGGAGAGCTAGACTTAACATTAGCAACATGTCACAAGTGTCCATTGTCTAAATAAAGTAGTTCCTGTAAATACTTTGCCTAATGACTGGTGGAATCATCATGCTCTACAGAAATCGTGTCCTGAAGTGTTTTTGAGGGGTAGATCTGAGTGGGCCTGCGTGACTCGAGCGATACACGACAGTGGGCAGAATATGTGTAATGTGCGATTGGTGCTGGGGATAGCCGCTACTCTTGCGCTGAGGAACCTGACTCTTAACGTCCAACACAAGTTGGAGCAGGACGTCCTTTATTCATCGGGAGTGCACACATTATGAATCCCTGGCTGTGAAACTCGGATGACGTTTATAGCTGGTTGTATCCAACACAGTAGACAGCTCTCCTGAAACCACAGTGAGTATCGGGAACAAATAAGCTCATCTTATCAGGAACAACAGCTCATTTTCTTTGCTGAATCATTTATTATATCTTTGTTCTTATATTGAGGTTGATTGCACCTGGTTATTCTACGCTCGAAGCGCTGCGCAGGCAGGAATAACAGATAATCTCCGGAGCGAGCAGAGATCCTTCTCGTCTAGATGTTATTGTTCAATATGATCGCTTTCTCGGAATAGCGGGAGGAAATTTTCTGAGGATTGAGAAATAATGTGTGCGTTATATTATCTTATTCTGGAATGTTTGCAACAGTGACATTGAGGATTTCCACTACTGTGACTTCAATTGCTCAGCTCGAACGGCATAGTTTCCGATGTGGGAGCTGTTCTTTTTTGTACACCTCACATGTGCACGTAAATGGGAAGCATAAGTAAGACCAGGTTTCATTTATAGTGATTCGTTGAAAGAGAATCCCCATTTCTGGTTTGGTTTTGCTGTGCTTTTTCCTTTGAACCAGCAATAGTCATGAGCCGTTAAGACCGACTAAGGTTTCTCGGTAAAATAATGCGACGGAAAGGTAATTATATGATTGCTTGGATTTGCGCCAGTTAAAAAGACAAGGTGTTGAAGCAGAGCATCGAGGAGAGTGTGTTCATATATAATACAGGTCCTGCCAACATCCCTATACCCCTCCATCTCCAATACTTGCAGCTACCAATTTAAACTTATCCACTGTTCTGCTGCCACTACCTTTCCAGGGAGAACATTCCATGCATTAACACTCTCCAAGTGAAGAACCCTTCCTGCCTTACTATGTCTCAACTCTTCAGCTGTGCCCCGAGTTGTATCATTGTCTATTCTGCTGAAGAACTCGTCCACTTATTTTGTTGATACCCTTCATCATCTCAAACATATCCAGTGTGCACCTCCTCCTCTCTAACGTATACAGCCCATCTCCTTGAGCCACTCCTTGTCGCCAAGTCGAGCTCGGCCCAGAAACGATCGTAGATCACTTTGTGCTGATATGCATTGTTGTCACGCGGTAATATCTGTATTTGCAGTGGTGTTTCAGCTTTCCACCTCAAACACCTCCATCAACAGCACCGGTTTCATGTGCTCTCTTCAGTCTTGCATAACTTTCTGAGACACGGAGTTTCCGCAAACGAGGCATGGATTTCTACATGCTCGTCAGTCTGTGAGCCATTACTGGATTCACACGCTATTAGTGGGCAAAGTGCAACTACCTGGAGAACAATAGGCTGTTACCACTGCGTGTGGCATGTTGATTGGCCGATGACAATTCGGTGCAAGTTATCAAGTGACTGTACTTTGGTGTGGTTTATTTCCATGCGATAAAGAGTGGCATTCCGAAATTGAGATGCCAAAACGATGATATGTATTAAAGTTAAAATAGAACTTTGCATTTCGCTTTCAGTCTGTAAAAGGCAGAATTGCCCAACGATAAATGTAGTGTCAGCCGCAACTACGCCACTCACAAGTGTTGGTGGCAATAAAGACTTAAGTATCTGGTAGACACGATCATCAGGATAGGAAGTCAAAATAAATCGATATTTATTACAGCAACAATTTAAAATAGTGGGGTTATCAAACTTTAAAGAAAAAGAATGTTGGTAATGGAGAAACACGAGCTTTACGTGGTGTCAAGGAAGAGTGTGTGAATAACTCGTCCCACAAGAGCTGGATGTTGCTCCATGGCAGGTGAAGCTCTGAAATCTCCTGTGTGAAGGTGGCACGTATGATCAGGCAGTTCAAACAGCAGCATTACGGAGCCAGGGCAGCTGAAACAGAGGAGAAACCAATCTGAGATCGATATAATAATCAACTAAAGGCAGCCCAAGATTTTGAGGGGTTTTTGGCAAGCAGGGGCAGAAGGCCAAGAACATCAATAAGGAAGCTAAGAACATGAGCCTTGTCGGTTAACTCACTGGTTGGCTTCAATAAGTGGGACGGTCACACCATCCACTTGACATGGCTTATCCATAGGCAGTGTGTGAACAAACTGAGCTGGACGGCAGAGAAGACTCACCAGGTTCCCTGTGATCTGAAATTCAAAGCAGGTCACAAATAAGCTCAAAATCAGGAATGTTTATAAAATGTGCAATTCGGGTCATGTTAGAACGGTTTAAACTTTATACGTCAATAAATGGAGCGGAAGGACAGGGCAGTTGGTAACATGCTCACCATTTGGCCGTCTAATCTAGGTTTGGTTACTCATCTGAAAACTGCTCTGAGGGTGCAGCATTGTCTCTCAGAGCACACCATCCTTGTGCCAACTTGCCCATCTGCATTTACATTATGGCCATTAAAGATCTGGGAGTAGGCCATCGCGTGCTGGTACCCTGGTAAATCCCCTGATTAGAGATGTTGAGTTATAGAGGTAATCAGATTAAGGTACTAGCAGGATGCTTTGAAGTACACACATTCACCTTAAGCTATCTCCCTGGTTAGAATCCAGGCCAGACTATAAACCGTCATCCTGGTGTTTCACAAATGTGCCGATATACGTTAAACTGGACGTCCGTCTGAGTGGAGAGTTATCGCCGCATCATAGCCAATTACAAATTCCTGCCGAAACCCAAGTCAAACGTCATGCCTGGCCAGTCAGTTTGTGAAAGACTTGGCAAACTTCCCCGGCCAACCCACAGGAACGTGGGAATAATTGTGGCTGTTAAAAAAAAAAGGACAATCAGATTAAGGTAATGGTGAGAATGGGTTTGTAGATAAGAGAACAAAAAAAGGTATTAGTTAATAGAGTGGATAAACTACAAGCATGAGGGATCAAGATTTACCGTTTTTGCATGGGCAACATGCAAATGCTCCAACACAAACATTTAACAAGTTACCTGGCTGCAGTATGACGGTGATGAACCGCTGAGAAAGGCCCACGTGTGGTCAGAGTGAAAATGGCTGAGAAGTGGCCAACAGTCTGGGATATCCCATAAGAAAATGCATCCACTGAGAACTGTGTTCCTACAAAGGTAGGCAGAGTAGACAGGGGGTTCATATGTGGACGACAGAATAGAATGACGATAAATAAATAAATAAGAGCCAGAGCTATGTAAATAAGAGCCAGAGCACCTCTGGGGGTGCGATCGCCGCCTCCTCGACCCCTGAGCACACACCAGGCATAGTTAGTATAAGCACATTGACCACAACATCAAAACTGGAATCAAAGTAACGACAAGGACCTTCTCCCCGGACGGCGTCCATGACCTCGGCTCCGAGTGTCCCCTTCGCTTGCTGGGAAATCACGGCTCTTCCTCGACGGGAACATTCGGAGACCCGGTCACCTCCAGCTTGGGTGTGTGTCCAAAATAGACCCCGATATCCATCTGCTTCGTCAACGGCTTGGAGGTGAGGGCGATCCGCGACATTTTGCGTGTGCAGGCGACACCAAACCGGCCACGAGGGTCCACCTTATGACCACGACGTCCCGTACAAACATCCTGTGCACCAGTTTTCTCAGCTTAATCTTCGTGGGTTGTGAAGATTTCCAGGACATCGTTTTCTGGACAACCTGCTTCCAGGACCGACTCCTTGCCGCGCTTCCCCCAGGCCGATCGGTCTTGCACGGAGACCGCAGCAGGGACAGTGCGTTGCCAAGTCCGACGACAGCAGCTGGCTCGTCGACTTCACGGGTCGTCGGACACCCTGATGAGGCGGAAGCTTTCACGGCAATCCGTATCCTGTGTAAAAGATTCCTTTCCGCCTTTATTAACCTCCGCCATCGAAGATGGACAGAGGTTACTGTTTCACCCGTCTGTTTGTTTGTTTGTTTGTTTGTGAACAGTATTACGGAAAAACTCTCGACGGATTTCGACGAACTTGGTGGGGGGATTAGGTATGGTCCAAGGATCATGCCATTAGATTTTGGACTTCGTTCAAAGTCCAATATGGCCACTATGGCGGCCATTTTGAAAATATATTTGAATTTTTGTTTTTGCATTTCTACATGTTTTAAGTGATTTCCACAGTATCGTGTTCACTTCACATCTTTAGGCGATCGTCAGAATGGTACTCTTCATTGTGCTTTCACCAGAAGTGTTTCAAACGTCTTGTGGAATGATATTATCCCTCTTTTTAGGCTGTCCTAGGAGGACGTTACTCTTCATTGTCTTTCACCAGAAGTGTTTTCAAAACGTGCTTGTGGAAGTGATCTGTGCCTCTATTTTTCGGGTCTAGGACGTGGTTACTCTTCATTGTTTTCACCTAAGTGTTTCAACACGCTGTGATGGAAGTGCATCTGTCCTCTCTTTTCGGTGTCAAGGAGTGGTTACCATCATTTGTCTGTTTACACCAGAAGATAGTTTTCAAAACGTCTGTGAGAAGTTAATCTGGCCTCATTTTCTTTATACGGCTGTCCGGAGGCGATTACTCTTCATGTCTTTCACCAGAAGTGTTTCAAACGTCTTGTGACAGTGACTGTGCCTCTTTTTTCGGTGCTCAGGAATCCGGTTACTCTATCATATATGTCCTTTCACCAGCAAAGTGTTTTCAAAACGGTTCTTGTGGAAGTGATTGTCCACTCTTTCTTTCAGGTGTCAGGATGGTTACTTCTTCATCTGTCTGTAGCACCAGAAGTGTTTTCAACGTCTTCGTTGGAAGGACTCTGTGCCTCTTTTCTTATAGTGTCAGGCCAGTGGTTACTCTTCATTGTACCTTTCACCAGAAGTGGTTTTCAAAAAACGTCTCTGTGGAAGTGTATCTGTGCCTCTATTTTTCCGGTTCTAGGCAGTGGTTACTTCCATGTTTTTTCACCTGAATGTTTTCAACGGGGTACTGTGAAGTGATCGTTACCCTCAATTTAAGGTCGCAAGGAGTGGTTATTCTGTCATTGTCTTTCACGCAGAAGTGTTTCAAAACGTCTTGGGAAGTGATCTGTTCCTCTTTTTGGTTGTCAGGGTGATTACTCTTACATTGCTTATTTCACCAGAAGTGTTTTACAACAACTGTCTTGTGAAAGGATCGTGCCTCTATTCTTTGGTGTCAGCAGTGTTTGACTCTTCTATTGTCTTTCACTAGACGAGTGTATTTCAAGCGTCTGTGAAGTGATCTGTGACCTCCTTTTATTTTCGGGTGCTTCAGGTGCAGTGGTTACTCCTTCATTGTCTTTCACCAGAAACAGTGATGTTTCACAAACGTCTTGTGGAAGTGATCATGATGTTCCTCTTTTTTGGTGTCAGGCCGATTAAACGTGGTATGATCAAATTCGACGTCTTCAAATCGATCATCTATTCCGACGAAGTGTTCTTAGAGAATACTGTCGCTCGAGAACATGATTTTCTTTCCTCTTAGTTTTACCGTATAAAATGTTAGTCACCGAGTGAGTTACTCTATCTAAATAGTGTCACAAGAACATTGGAAGTTTACAAAGCGTCCTTATTGAAGAATCCTTTGTTCTCTGGGTATTTTATATGGACGGTGTCAGCACTTGGGTCATCTCTACGCTTGTCTGTCTCAACCAGCGAGACTGGAAAACTGTTATGCGAGAGCACGTCCACTTTGTCGGTGAGACGTGATTGGTTGCCTGCCATCTTACTTTGGATCGTGCGCAATATGCAGCCTTCTATCTATTGTCTTTATTTCCACATGAGATGTGTTTTCAAAAATCTGTGTTGTGGACAGTGATTGTGCCTCCTGACTATATTCTACAAGCTAGTTCGAGGTAGTCACGTTCACCTCTTCCTTCGCGTGCATTATCACCACAACTCTAGCGAGATACCTCCTTCGTCTCCACTCCTGTACCTATGTAACCAAATAATGAACATTGTGAAAGTGGTGAAAACTATTCGGCTCACCTGTTAGTGAGTGCCGCGACTCGTACATTCTGTAGCCTCCAGTATTCGGTATAAGGCAGGACAGCGTCCCTACTCTCTGTCGGACATTGCCTACCATCGAGCAACCACTTGTATGAGATTTCTAAAGCAGCTACTGTGGATAACTGGTGGATCGCGAAACCTGGTCCTCCTCCACTTTTTTAAGGTGTCAGTGAGATGGGTTTACTCTCATTGTCTATCACCAAGACAGTGCTACCTATGTATTCTCTCAAAAAAATAACTGGTGCATAACGTGAAGCGATGTAAACAGTAGTGATGTGCCTGGCGTTTTTCACGCGTTGTCATAGGAATTGGTTCGCGCTGTACGAACTTCTCATTGTCTAGCACTCCACGCGAGAATGTGTGTTATCAAACAGTCTTGTGGGACATTCTGCATACTGTGCCTCGCGTCTGGTTGTCTCAATGGTGTCGCAAGACCAACGCCTTGTTAGATTACTCCTTCATGTGGTCTCTTCACCAGAAACTGATATTACTCAAAACGCTGCTTAGTGGGATAGATCTCGTGTTCTCTTACTTTGGATCGGTACAGGAAACAGCCACACGGGGGTGCTCCCACCAGTCTCACTTCTTCGATTGCCCTTTCTCACCAGATCATTTTTCAAAACTGTGCTTATGCGCGAGTGAATCATGAAAATGTCATGACTCGTGAAAGTTTGATTATTATATTTTTTGTCAGCCGATGTGAGGTTATACTCGACTGTTCATCTGTCGTGCGGACCTAGGAACTTGCACCAGAACCAGTGTTTTCAAAGGTATTTCTGCTTTCAGATTTACAGTGATCTGCGCTCGTTTCCTCTGGTATCTACTAATGTCAGGATGGTTATATCTCATTATCAATTGTCTTATGCTCACACCCATGAGAATATGTTTCAAACGTCTTAGTGAATTTATTACTGTGCACATTTTTCTTTCTATAATATACATATAGGATGTCAGGAGATGGTTACCTCTATCATTAGTCTATTCATCAGCATAAGTGATCCTTTCAATACTATTCTTCGTGATATCCGTGTGGCCTCTTTTTTGGCTCCCTAGTCTGGCGTCGTGTTCTAATCGACTTGACGGTTCCACCAAAGTGCGAGATTTTCAAGCCAGTCTTTCGGACATCCTACATGATTGCTCTCTATCGTGTATATGGATGTATGAAGAATGTTGGGCGACTATCTGGTGATTTCTCTACGTTCACCCAGAAATGTTTTAGCACGCTCTATGTAGGCTCACGTCTTCGACTGCCCCTCAAACCTTTTGAGGTCCCGGTGTCTTGTTGAGTCACGCACAGACATCAACAGAGTTACTGTTCATGGGTCTAATCTTCACCAGCAATTAGTTTGCTAATAAATGTCTTTGCTGGAAAGGTAATTCTCTTGCACTCTATATTTATGCTGATCAGGTGAACGTGATATAAACTCTCATTGCTATAATATCACACGAATGTAGTTTCAAAACGCTGTTAGTGATAACGTGATCTTATGCCTCTTTTTATTAGTACATGTCAGGACGTGGGCATAACTGTATTATCTTTTGTTATCACCTGATATATCGTTTTCCAAAACGACTGTCCTTGTGAAATATATATGGACCATCTGATTCGCTGCCATACATTTTCTTTCAGGTTCAACCGTAGTGCAGGGAGTGGTTTACTCTTCAATTGCTATCACCAGGAGTGAAGTGTTGTATCAATGAACTTTGTTGTGTGAGAAAAGTGATCATGTGCCTATCATTGATTTCTATATTTATTGCCAAAAACCCGATGTGTAGGTAGGTTGTTTACTTACGAGTTCGCGATTGTTTCACCTGACAGTGATTATCAGTAAAGAGTTTTCTGGAAGTGATCTGCGCCTCGTTCTCTGTCTGACACTTTTGAGGTCTACAGGGGCGGAGTGTTTTCGTTACTGTCTTTTCATGGTCTCTCATCTCATACTTGTTTTCAAACACCGTACCTCATGTGCGACAGCTCTCATGTGCCCTACTTCTACCTTGTTGTGTCACGGATCGGAACAACAACAAACATAGATCTGCCACAGTCAGTTTCTCCAAAAACGTCGTTGTGAAGTGATCCCGACCAAGGTGCCTCCTCCTTTTTGACGACTTCACCACCTGTCAGGCTTAACCGAGCTCAAATCCGCTTCATGTCCTTTATACCAGCGACGCTATACATTACAAAAGCCTGTGGAAGCTTCGAGTCCACTCGATGCCTGGCCTCTATCTTTCGGACTGATCCAGGACTTGGTACTCCTCAACCTCTTCACCAGAAACGTGTCTCTTCACAACGCTTGCCTGGACAGTAAGCTCCTTCTTCTTTCCTGGTGTCCAGGAGTGCGATCTGCTGCTTCTTGATAGTTCTCTCCAAGCAGACAGTTTTCGCAAAACCCGTTCTGTGGAGTAGTGATCTGTGCCTCTGGTTTGGAATGCAGGAAGTGCTCTCTTCATGCTGCTCTTCACAGAATGGCACCCGTTATTCGAACCACGTCTTGTTGGAGATGTCGTTCATGTCTGGCCTCATGTCTTTGGTGTCAGGATGATACCTCTTCGATTGATATCTCACCAGAAGGGCGTTTTACAAGAACTCTCTGCCTGCGTGAGTGCGGTACCTCGCACGACATGGTCTTAGTGCAGGCTCTTTAGTCCGCGAGTGAGGGTAATTCGGCCTCTACGATCACGGCGATCTTCATTGCCATCTTTCACGAAGATATGTAGTTCAAAAAACCGTCTGTGGCGAACTCGAAACTACTGTGCTCCTACTTCTCTCATTCCAGTGTCCAGTTAGAGCGAACGAGCGGCGCTTAGGCGCGTGGCATTCATTGTGTTTCACTCTGCATACGTGTTTTCATAAAACGTGGTAGTGGACCACGCTCCGGCTATCTCCTAGGCAAACCACTTATACTTTTATCAGGAAAGGACGACTCCGCGGATTATGTGTCCACAATAGCTGTTATGACGCTTCATGTCTAGTTCACATCTACAGGTGTATAATAGTACATTAACCATCGTCCTCGTGGAAGTGTTCTGTGCCTCATACCTCGTCCGGATTCATCGTGTCAGCAGCGCAGTGATTTTTCTGTTCTAATTGTGGTTCTTCACCGGTGTGTCACAACCGTAGTCTGATGGTAGTGATGTGCTGCCTGCCTCTTTGATGGTCACTCAAGTGCGGACGACATTCATGGTTCACTACCTTCTTGTCGTTTCATAATCGAATGTTGCGAAACGTCTGCTGTGTGCGGCACTGCTGCGAATCTGGCCTCTTCTTTCTGGTTCAAGACTTGGGTTACTCTCCCAGAATATATATCGTTCTCGCACCAGACAACGATCGCGACTGCAAGTCTCAAAACGTGCTCTGTGCGCTGAAGTATCCATCGTGTCCAGGTGCTAACTTGTAAGAGATGTCAGAATGCGTCTACTCTTCATGAGTGCTCAGATGTGTCCAGCCAGTAAGTTGGCAGGTTTTCCGAAAACAGTCTTGTGAAGTGACAGGCTACTATCCCTCGGTGAGTTTGGTGTCAGTAGTGCGTTAACTCTTCATTGTCTGATTCACCAAAGTGTTTCAATAAAACGTCTTTGGAATGATCTGGCCCTCTTATTTGGCTTTCGCCAGAGTGAGTACAGATCGTTCAGGGTCTTTGCCTGGAAGCTTTTCAAAACAAGTGAGTTGTGCAGAACGTGCTCTAGTTCCTGTCCTTGTTGCGTGTCAGAGTGGCTTAACTCCTTCGATATTGTCTGACATTAAACACCTTGCGAAACAGAAGTGTGGCATAACCAGCTTGGTCGAAGTCACAATGGATCTGGCTCCCCTCTGCGCTTTTTTGGGGCGCGCGCCGAGGAATCCTCTACAAGTCGACGTCCAGTGATAAAGACTGTCCAGAGGAGTGTTCGTGCGTTTCTAGTTGTCTTGATCCCAGTCGGCGGTGTAGTCTTCAAAGCGTCATCGTGGAACTGATCCTGTGCCTTCTTTTGTGGGGATGTACCAGAGATGGTCTCTCTCAGACGCAAGTCTCCAAGCTTCGTCATTACATCCCGTCCCACGCAGTGTTTTCAAAACGTCGCCAATTGCAAACAAGTATCTCACGTGCCTTCCTTCTTTATTGGTGTCTCCGCCCACGGTCACTCTAGCTGAGTGATTCGTGAGTATGCTGCCGACAATTCGAGCCAGAATGTTTTCAACCGTCGTCTGTGGAATGTGATCCCGCCCTCTTTAATATTGTATGTTCGCCAGACTTCTATCTACACCTCGCATGTGCTCCCTCTCTATATATTCTTTCCCACCACGTGTCAAAACGCTCTTGTGGAAGTGATCTGTGCCTATTGGTGTCTAAGAGTGGTTACTGCTTCATTTTTGCTTAGCACCCGCATTTTAGCGAGGTTCTGCTCGCCACAAGAACTAGTATGTGGACAGTGATTCTGCTTCCCTCGGCCTTGCTGTGTTGGTGTCAGAAGTGGTTATTCTTCATTGTCGGCTTTCACCATGAGCAGATGTCCTCTTCACATCACGTCTATGTGACATGACTCTGTCCCTTTTTTCTCAGTTCGACTCGTCAGGAGTGATTACTTTCATTGTATCCGCCGTTCAATCCATGCGTCACTCTAGACCGTGGTATTTTCAGACAGACGTATTCAGTGCCTGAGAACGGGCCCCAGATCTGAACCGTCCCTGCCTAGTTGAGTACTGCTGCGCTCTTTTTGGTGCTTTTTTCTTAGGAGTGCTCTGTAGCCTTCTCATTTGTGCGTGTGAATTCACCAGCAAGTGTTTCTACTTGTGCTTGTGAAAGTGAGTCTGTCGCCTCTTGTTGTCTTTTGAGACGGTCATGGAAGGAATAGCTGGTCATCATATCAGCTTGTCTGCCGCGGTCACGTCCTGTCTCCTTCACCAGAGTCGACTGTTCAGTCAACGTGCTGTGGACAAATGTATGATTGTTGTTTCCTCTGGTATCCTCCTCTCTTATAAATTGGATTATATGTGCATCGTTGTTCTAGGATGTACATGTGTTACTTGCGGTCCCATCTGTGTCTATTATGCACCGTAAGTAGAGCTTATTCTCAAAAAGCGTTCGTTGTGAATGTACAACATTGATCTTTTCTTGTCTTTTGTGATGAGATGTCGTTCCGCCATGGTTGCCTGATCCCTTCCATTGTCCGTTCACAGACAGTTTTCAAAACGTCTTGTATGAAGTTGATTCTGTGCCTCTTTTCTCAGTTAAGCAATTGTTACTCTTTCATATCGTCGCCGTCACCTTAGCGCTTTGTCAGAACGTTGTCTTTCGCAATTCGTGTATGTCTCTTCATGGCTACATAGCGTTTGTTGTTGAACTGTCAGGGTGGTTACGTCTTCATTTGGTCTGGCATCCAGATGCTGTTCCAAAACGTCTTGTGGAAGTGATCTGTGCTCTGTTTTGGTGTGCGGCGGGCTGGTCGGTGGTTACTCTTCATTGTCTTTCACCACAAGTTTAACACAATCGTCTATGTGGTCGTATCGTTGCTGCCTCTTGTTCCGTGTCAGGACAGCGTGCTTACTCTTCATTGCTTTCACCAGATCTCGTTTTCAAAACTCTTGTGCGAAGTGATCCTGGACCTCTTTTTTCCGATAATAATCGAGCGAACCGCTCAGAGCGCGTACTGTCAGATAGGGGACGCTGATTAATCAACTCTGACATCTGTCTTTCACCAAGAATTGTCATTCATATACGCTCTTGTGAGAGTGATCTGTGGATTACTCAATCTTGGTTTACTGCATTGCGGTTCGTTCAGTCCGTCATGGTCAGGACTTGGTACCTCTCATGTCTTTCACCAGACAGTGTTTTCAAACGTTCTTGTGGACAGTAGGCGCCGTGTTGCCTCTTTTTTCAAGGTCCCTGTGCGCGAGGCTACACACACCTCTCCGGTCCAGTTCGGTCCAGACAGTGGTGTCGCGCCCGATTTAACTCTTTATCTATTCTATTTCACCAAAGTGTAATTTCATAATAACATCTGCATCTTGGATTCAGTGCTGAGCCTTCCACCTCTATTTGCGCTGCTCAGAGTGGTTACTCGTACATTTGGTTTTCTTCACCTGAAGTAGGCAATGATACGACTGGGCATTGCTGTTTCAACGTCTTGTGAGATGAGGTTTTGCGCTCATGTGTGGATGCGAAGAGTGCAAGGGTCCACCTCACTGCTTCAAATGTCTGAATTCACAGAGAGACTTATCAAAACGGATTCCTTCAGGGTCGAAGTGTATTCTCGTGGCCTCTTTTATGTAGTCCAGGACTTGGCTAGGCGTCTCTCAACGACTGGGACATATCTATCCATGTACGTATGCCGGTGCTGTCTCAAACACAGTCTTGTGGAATCAGTGATCTGATGCTCTCTTTTTGCCCATGTCAGGAGTGTTACTCTTTCATTGTCTTTAGCCAGACATCGCGTTTCGAAACTGTTGTGGAGTGAATCTGTCCCTCTTTTGGCTGTCAGAGTGGTATTCGTTCACTTGTACTCTCACAAAGTAGGCGTAAATGCGTTTTCAAAAACATTACTTGTGGAGTGATTCTCCGTTCCTCTTTTTTGGGTCGTGTCAGGAGGTGATACTCTTCATTGTATTTCACCAGAAGGTTTTAAGAAACTCTTGTGGAAGTGATTCGTTCCTCTTTTTTGCGGAGTGTCAGGTCACGTGGTTACTCTTCATTCTTTCTTTCACCAGAAGTGTTTCAAAACGTTCTTTGTGAAGGATCATGTGCCTACTTTTTGGATGTCAGGGAGTGCGTTACTCGTTCATGTGTCTTTCACCAGAAAGTGCTTTCAAAACGTCCTCTGTGAAGTGATCTGTGCCTCTTTTTTTGTGTCAGCATTTGCGTTACTCGTTCATTGTCTTTCACAGTAAGTGTTTTCAAAACGTCTTGTGGAGAGTGATAGCTGCGCCTCTTTTTGGTGCGGTCAGGCAGCATTACTCTTCATTGTCTCTGTCACAGAAAATTCAGTGTTTTCAACGTCTGTGACCAGTGAGCTATTGCCCTCTTTTTCGCGGTCGTCGAGAATAGTGGTTACTACTTCCACTTTCTCTTCACCAGAAGTGTTCTTCAAAAACTCTTGCATGTGGAAGTGATCTGTTGCCTCTTTTTGCGTGTCACGGAAGTGGGTTCTATCTTCATTGATTCCCAGCAGGTGGTTAAAAACGTCTTGTTGGAAGTGATCTTTCCTCTTCATTTGTGGATGTCAGGAAGCGTTACTCTTATCTGTCTTTCTACCCAGAAGTGTTTTCAAAATCGTCTTGTGGAAGTGATCGTGTGCCTCTTTTTTGACGATGTCAGGATGTGGTACTCTTCATTGTGCTTGTCACCAGAGTAAGTGTTTCAAAACAGTCTTGTGGAAGTGATCCTGTCGCATCTCTTTTGTCGTGTCAGGTATGTTACTCTTCATTTTTTCACCGAGAAGTGTTATTTCAAAACGTTTTCCTGTCGGAAGTGATCCGCCTTTTTTGGTGTCAGAGTGGTAACTGCTCGGTATGTGTTCTTCACCAGACGAGTGTTTTCAAAACGTCCCTTGATGGAACTGACTATGTGCCTTTTGGGTCCAGGTTCCACCTGTCAGGGAGGTGGTTACGCTCTATTGTCCATTCCACCCAGAAGTGTTTTCTAAACGTCGATGTCAAGTGATCCTCGCTGCCTCTTTTAGATTAACTAGCTCAGGCGTGGAGTTTTTCAGCTCTCGATCTTGAGTATGCTGTTCACAGAAGGTGTTTCTTCGAAACGTCGTTAGTGGATCCGCAAGGCGATATGCCTGCCTCTATTTTTTCTGGGTACAGATTTCAGGAGTGGTTCTGACCTTCACTTGCATTGGTCGTGCTTCACCAGAAATTCGTTTCGAACCGTGCGTCTTAGGGATGCTGATCTCGTGCCTACATCTTCATTTAGATATGATACTATATCATATAATATGTTATATAATATAAATATATTAAGTCAGCAGATATACTCTTCATCTTGAAAGTGTCTTAATACTTCAACCTATGAAATAGTTTTCAAATGTATCGTGGGAATGATGATACTCTGACCTCTTTTAGTATGTCAGGCTATAGGTACCTTCATTCTAGTTTTTCATCACTGAAGTTTGAGTTTATTGTCCTAAACTGTAGGGCTTATGTGCGAAGTGATGCGTGTGCGCTGCTTTTTTCCTATGACAGAGATCAAGAAGAAGTTGTGGTTATGGATAGGTAACAAAAATTAGAAGGAAAAAACAATAACTATGCACCAAATCAATTGCTTTTAACCACTTTCAACCGGCTACGCCGACGCTCACCTCACGACCGCGCTGGCGATATCCCTATAGCCTCTCTGTTCTGTTCGACAGCAGCCGACAGCACTCACAAAAACAGTACCAGCATCGATGGCTTCAATGGCTGTGGTTGCTATCCTGCGTTGTTCTCGTTTCCAACAAACACCCGGCGGAACTGTTCTGCCCTTAACTAGCGCCATATCAGATTGCGACATCCATTGCCCACGCCTCTCACAGGACTGTCTGTTTCGAGCACCGTCTCTACACAGTTATGTAAGACAAATAGTGCTTCCGAGGCACAGACTCCTCTCTTCATTGCCTATATCGATCCTAGAGTAGTACTTTGTTTTCAAACACGTTCTTTGTCTTCGCGGAACAAGTGACTCATGACTCCCAATCTCATTTTCGAGTTATCAACAATACTTATTTTATGAGCAATGGGATTGTCAGGCAGTGTCTGAGCTCTTCTTCAACTTGAGTTGTTTGTTCCTTACTCTAGTAGTGTTTTCAAGATCTGTGTCGTGTGGCACAGCTCTCACTCTTAGTGTCGGACCTTTTTGGTTGTCGGAGTGTGAAATTACTCCTATGATCCTGCGCACTTCTCTACTGGACGTGTTTTAAACACTGGACTCATTGTGGAAGTGACTCTGCTCGCTCACTTGTTCGTTATTTCCGGTGGTCCTGGCGACGATAGACGGAGGTTCACTCATTTCATTGTCTTAATAGCCGCGGCTACAGTAATGTCTCGTATTATTCTGCAATACAACGCGTTCTCTGTGAGTGTGCGTTCAGTCAATCTTGTGCGCCTCTACAACATGTCTTATTGGGCTTCTGGCTCTGATAGTCTAGACTTGCTGGTATGACTCTCTCTGCATTGTCTTCATTACACCAGAAGAGATCTTCATCAGATAACGTACGTTGTGGAAAGTGATCTGTGCCTCTTTTTTGCGGTCTTCAGCGAATTGCGTTACTCCAATTCAATTGCTACATCGACCAGCAAGTGTTTTACAAACACGTCTTGTACGACAGTGATGCGTCGTGCCTCTTTTATTCAGGCGAATCTAACCAGTTTGTCAGAGGGTGGTTGATATCCCTAGTTCTATTCACCAGCAGCTAGTGTTCCGTAAACGTGTCTTGTGGAAAGTGTAATGATGCCCTCATCTTTCTTCGTGCACTGTCAAGGAGAGATGGTTACTCCTTCATATGTACCTTTCTCTTATCCAAGCAGAATTTGTGTATTTTCTACACATCAAGTCTTTGGAATGGATCTTTGCCTCTTTTTCTTTACCGAGTACCATCCTGGAGGAAGTCATAGTCTGATGTAAGTACCACCCTTCATCTGACCTATTCTCACACCAGTACACAGTAGTTTTCAAAACGTCGTGTGATGGAAGTAACACAGAATTTACATAGAACGGCTCGTCCGCAAAGTATCTTTGGTGTGCAAGCAGTGCATTACTCTTCATTTCTCCCAAGCAAGAAGGTTGATTTTCACTAAATTTCAGGTCTTTTGTAGGATCGTATCGTGTTCCTGACTATTTGGTCTTCGGATGGCAAAGGCCCATTTTCCAAATAAATGTACAACTCGATATGTGAAGAGATCCACATGTTACTCTCCATATGTTTTGTCACCTGATAGTGAGTTTAGGAAGCCAGAGTAGAGAAATAACTCATAATAGTTAGGAAAAACTATGTGTAGTAAGTGAACTGTGTGCTTAGACCTCGAACATAGATTTATGTGTGAGCTTTGGCAGTCAGGAGATCGGTACTGTATTGCTATTCAGCTCTCTCTCACCTAGCATACGTGCCTTTTCCAGAATTCGTGTCTGTGGAGGAGTCGATCCTCGGCCTCAGCTGATCTCGCTACTTGTTCTAAGGGATACACTGTCGGCTATGTAGTGTCGAGAGTGGTTACTGCTTGCATTGCGTAGCGTTCACCATAAGTGTTTCTCAAGAACGTCTTGTGGATATATAGACTGTTGGCGCTCTCGCATCGTCTCGTGGCGTTGTTGGATGTCAGGACAGTGGTTACTTTATACATTGTCCTTATACCTCCGAAGTGTTCCACAAACGTCTCATAAGGTATATTCGTAGTGCCAACTCTTTATTGCACACATACTACTCTGGTGTAGCGTCGTTCCGTAGTTCAGGGTTCACTTGGTTACGTCATATTCTTCATGGCGTTTTGTACTCTCACGCCACATCTAAGTTCAAGCGCTTTCTCTTGCAGGGTCACAGAAGTCGTCTTCTAAGACGTCTCTGTTGGAAGTGCATCTGTCTGCCCACTTGGCTTTTTCACTTGGAGCTGTAAGATTATCGGCTGTATCATTTTATTCATGTACTGCCTCATCGTATGGAGATGTTATCCAAGAACGTTTGGTGGAAAGTTGATTCAATGTCCTCCTTTCTTTGCGGTCGTCAGGAGTGGTTTACTCTATTCGTCTTCTCGACCCAAGCAGTGTCTTTCCAACAAATCCTTTGGACGAGTTTAGATCTGTCTCCTTGCTGGTTGTTTATGATGAAGCCGTTCCTATGCTGGTGATGTGCTCTCACTTCCACCTATCTATTTCAGTCTTGCTGCTGAGCGAAGTTTCTGATCAAAATCGTCCTGTGGAAGTGACATCACTCCCTCTGTATGAGTTCAGACAAAGGTGTCAGGACGGGTGTACTCGTGCGATATGACATGGTTCACAACCCAGAAGATTGCTGTGCGATAAACTCTTCGTTGAACAATCACTCTGTGATATTCCTCTTTTTTGTGTCAGGAGTGGTTATCGTCCGAACGCTTACTCTACTCCCGTGATATTTGTCAAGTCGTTGGAGAAAACGTATTTCCTCTTCGCAGGAATCATGCTTGGCATTCCTCTTTTTAGCTGAAAATCAACTCACGCAGAGCTTGCTCTAGGAGTGGTGTAGCATCTCAACTGTTCTCTCTCACCTCTCGAGAGTGCTTCAAAAACTGTCTTGTGGAATGTGATCTTGTCGTATCCAATATTTTTCTGAAAAAATATTCAGCGTCTTGACCTTTTGAATCAAATTACGATCAGCTTTCATTGTCTAATCACAGAGCGCTAGTTGTTTTTCAAGAGAGCGTCTTGGTGGAAGTGATCTGTGCCTCTTTTCTTTTGTTCGAGAGTGGAGTTAGTCTGTCCTGTGTAGTTCACAGAAAGTGTTCAAAAGTCTCACTATCACTGGAACGATAGATCTGTGCCTTATTAGATCTGGATATGCGTCAGGACGCTGACGTCTTTGAGCTCCGGTTCAATTGTTTGTCCAGGCAGAAGTGTTTCAAAACAGTGCGTTTAGTGTGGAAGTGAGCTCACACTGCCTCCTGTATTTGTGCTCAGTCGCTTGGTTTACTCCTTCATCATCTCATTAGGCCCTCAACCGTAGACTCGTGTTTCTATACAACATTCTGTGTCTCGGAGCAGTGCATCTGCCATGCCTCTTTTCTTGGATGTCAGGTCACACCAAAGAGATGGATATACTACATAGTGCTCAGTTGATCTGATTCACTCAGATATGGTGATTTTCTATAACGCGTTACTGCTGTAAGATAGATCGCAATCTTAGTGTCCTCTGATTTATTTGGTCCATCATAGATCAGTGACGTTACATCATTCATTTTTAATCACCTGATAATGTACTTACATAAAGCGTTAGTTATGTGGAGAATTAGATCTGTACCGTTATATTTTATACACACATAGATGATTCATACAATCAACGGAATGAGTTCTTATCTCGTGCGTTTCAGTGTCTCTTCTTTTCCGAAAGTGCTCACTCATGTTGAGAGGACATCGGGCCGTCTGTTGTTTGGTGTCATGGCGAGGTTTTACCTCCAACGTATCGTCTTCTTTCAATCCCGACACGTGAATCTCTATCAACACCGCTCTTTGTCCGGATGATCCGTGGGCATCTGTTGACCTCTTTTTTTTTTGCTAACGGATCGTCCAGAATATGGATTTTAAATATACGTCTCTAATTGTACATATATTCACGTAGACAGCTGTTTTACGAACGCTCTCCTTGATGGACAGTGCAACCTCTTTTGCGGCCTTTTATTTTGACGTCCACCGAGCTGACAAGGTCAGATGGTTACCTTTCCATGTCATTGCTCCTAGGATCGTCAGTTTCTCCCACATAACGTTCTATTGTGAATAGATATCTGTATGTTCTCTGTTTGAGCAGCTACAAGGTGCGCTCCTATTATAGTTTCTACTGTCAGCCAGGAGAAAGTGTTTTCAAAACGTAGCTATTCGTCCTGACTGTGAGATGCAGTGCCCCTTTCCATGTAAGCAGTTACTGTGTCCCATATTTTCGGTCCCGCACCAGTTATTCGGGGTTTATCTGGTGTCCATTGTGTCCTAACTGGTTTTCACCAGAAGTATCTTTCAAAACGTTTTGTGGAAGTCGATCTGCGCCTCTTCCAACACTTCTAATACGACCCGAATGACATTCTGCAAACCAGAACGTCGACCTGCTACTTTCATTTGCTCTTTCACCAGCGAGTGTTCTAAAACCAATTATGCATACTTTGGAGACTGATATCCTAGACACCCGCATGGTATTACCGCGTTGTCTCAGGAGTCGCTGTTACACTTACATTTGTCCTCTGCTGGTATCAGCGACCCCTCTCCCACCCTTTAGGGCTTTCCACAGAGAGTTGTTTTGCGAACTATTTGATGATCTTGAAGGGAATCTATGCCTAATTCTCATACCAATGGGTCTCTATATATCATTCAAGGTTAGCTGAGTTATCTTCAGTTCAATGCGATCTTCACAACTTGTAGATTATAGCATATAGTCCATGCTTCAGATTGATAGTGATTCTGTTGCAATGAATTTTAAAAAGACAAAAGGCCTGTCGAATGAGTGGTAGCGTTCTCTATATAAGTCTTTATCACCACACTGTGCCTTACAATGAGCGGATCTAAAGAGGAGCGTGATAATGAAACTCAAAAGAGCAATAACTCACTATCCAATGCACGGACAACATACTGATGACAGCTCATGGAATGGCACTCATTAAGATTATGACAGTGCACCACCTGGAATGATTTACACATTTTGTCTAGCCTCCATGTGCCTCTCTTTGATTTCGTGTCAGGGAGTGCGTTACTCGTCATTGTCCCTTCACACAAGAATAGCTGTTGTGTTCAAATACGTCTTGTGCAACTTCCTTGGATTCGCCGTGCATTGTCATATATGCGTATAGTCAGTCAAGTGCGTTTTTACCTCTGTCATGCGATCTGCTTCTCTTCCCAGACAGTGTTTTCCAAAACCACCTGTCTATCAACACCATAGTATCTTCATCACTGATCCTGTGAATGCCTCCCAATCCCATTATATTATTTTCTTGCGATCAGTGTCACAAACGAGAATGTATCTACTCACTATACACTGTGATCATCCTCACATGACGCATGTTTTACCAAAACGCTCTTGTGACAGTTGATCTGTGCTTCTTTTAGGATCCCAGTATGATCAGAACAAACAGCATTTACCTCAGAAACAACCGTTTCTCTTCCTCTACCAGAGAATAAGTGTTTTCAAACGTCTTGTAGTGCGAAGACTCTAATGCTCGTGCTCTTCACGTATTTGGCTGTCGATGAAGTAGAGCCACGTATCGATGTGCTTTCAACGCGTGACGAGATTCCTGATATTCACAAAAGCAGTTCGCCTTGTGGAACTGACGAGTCTGTCCCACTTCTCCTGTCTACCTCATTTCGACGCGAGCAAAAGGTGCATCAAGGCCCTTCTAGATTCGTCTGTTGCACGCGAAAGTAAGATTCTTTCACTAATCTTGGAATATCGCGTCTAATACGCCTACTAGCAGAGAATACAGAACTGAAGCGTTGTCCGGTGAGGACGTATAACAAGAGCTGAATTTAAAGAGGTGGGTCTATAGGGGGTGCAGAGGTGAGAAGGAGTCGACACTGTGCGTCTTTATTTATCATGTAGGTAAATACCATTCGATCGCAGGTTGAGGCCTGAGGACTGATGGAATGGTAGAGGGCCCCTTCAGGAGTCGTACTCTCATTGACTGGTTCACCAAGAAAAAGCTGTAGATATTCTCTAATAACACTCTGTGTGGAACAGTGCACGCTAGCGTGACAACATCCTATTGTGGCATCAAGGAGCTGGTTACTCTCTACATTCTCTTTTCTCCACTAAGAGAATCATGATTACACGTCTTGTGGAAGTGAGCTCATTAGCATTCTCCCTTCTGTTTACCAGCAGAGATATGTAGGCTGTGTTATTCGAAGACTCGTAGTTCGTCTTTGTCCTACCAGAACGTGCTTTTCAATACACACGTCTTGTGAATGATGCTCCGTTTCCTCCTTTTTTCTACAGTGTCAAGGACAATCTCATTCAGCTCTTCAGTTTGTTATTTTGCTCAGCTAGAATGTTTAAGACGGTCTCTTGTGTTTAGATGAGTGATCTGGTCCTCTTTTGGTTGTAATTGCATTGGTGCGAGAGGGTTCAGTACTGTTCATTGTCTGGCTTCAGCACAGAAGGCTTTTCATCCAAGGGTCTTTGTAACAATGCACAGGATAACGTGATCTGGTGCCTCTTTTTGGATGTTCAGGACAGACCAGGTGTGGCGAGAAGAATCTACTCATTCTCGTTAAAGGTTGTCTATTCACAGGACCATGTATTTGATCAAAACGTGCTTGTGTGATCGTGCCTGTCTTGTCTTTTGCGGACCTAGATGGTCCCTAGGACTTCGCGTGACTCCTTCCATTACCTTTCTCCTAGAGTCGTTGTCAAACGTCCGCGTGTGAGGGACGTAGACTGCCGCACATATTTATGATCTATAACACCTCCGGCTGTCAACTGCAATATCTAACTTCGTTGATGTGTGTAGATTCACCCGGAGACGTCCAAGTTTTCTTCTCAATGTCCATCTCTGTGGAAGCTGAGATGATGCCTCTTTTCGGGGGATGTCAGAGTGCTGGTATCCACCACACTCAATTTTCTATGCAGGATACCGAAGCTGCTTTCGAAGTACGTTCTTAAGTGAGCAATACGGGTGATTCTGTGCTCTTGTCATTCTATTTTTCTATTAGCGTGTGCGCAGGAGTGGTTTTTAGCGTGATATCCATACATATCATTGGCACCACTAGCTTCATCAGCACAGCTATCCTAAACGTGCTAAGTAGTGACGCACAAAGTGCGATCTCAGGTGAATACATTACCTTCACAATATTATTAGCAGATAAGCTGATTTTCAGGATATCACTTGAGTGATTCCATCTTTCTATGAGTCTCAACATGCTTCCAATCTCATGATCCGTTTTCTGAAACGTCTTGTGCGAAAGTGACTCTGTGTGCCTCTTTTTTGCGACTAGTCAGTGTCGAGTTTATCTTTGTTACTTGGTTTGCGTTATAACTCTTTGTCCAGGAATTTTTGTCTTTTAGCCAAGTAAGCCCTCGGATATAATCTAGTGGGATTACTCACTGCCTCTTTTCTGTACGATACAGAGGTTCGAAGCGTTACTCTAGGTGTTGTCTCGCCAGAACTACGTGTTTTCAAGGACGTCTTGTGAAGATTGAAATCTGCGCCTCTATTTTACAATCTGCCCGGAGGGACAGCGATAGCCAAGATCGATTCCTCATCGTGTCAGATGCTGATTAGCTGCTTCATTATGTGCTTTCTAGATTTCACCAGATGTGTGCGAAAAATGCGTCTTGTGTCACTCTGAACTGAATAATCTTATTGTTGTGGGTAGTCAGAGTGGGGAATATAAACATTTTTCCATTCTGTCTTTAGCCAGGAAGTGATTGTTTCAACTTGACTTGCATGGAACGTGATCGCTGCCCTCTTTTTTAAGTATCAGGCAGTGGTAATTTATATGCTTTTCTGTTGACTTTCACTCATAAGTGTTTTCAAAACTATTGTAGGATAGTGCATATGGCCCTATGATTAATGTCAGTGCGATTGGTGGGTTACTCACTTACAATGTCGTTTCTCACAGACAAAATGTTATCACACACGTCTTGGGATGTCTGGTGTTCGTATCTTTATGTCATTATACACCTCCTTGTTGCGTGTCAAAGTCTTACGCAAGTTGGCTAATTTACCTCGCTTCATTGTCGCCTACACAGGCCATCAGAGTCTCTCTTCATTCGATGTCTGTGTGGAAGTATGAGTCTTCTTCCCCCATGTTTTGGGTACTAGTCCTCAAGCGGATGTGCACGTAAGATAGTGGATTACTCTTCAGTTGTTTTCACCTGAAGTGCTTTCAAATACTCTCTGGAAGTGATACTGATGCCGTCTTTAAGTGAGCCCCAGGTCGGTGTCAGGACGTGGTTTTCCTCTCTTATAAGTGAATTCGTATTTTTGTCACCTAAGTGGATTAATTCCATAAACACGTTGTTTGGGTTTGTGATATTTGGTGCATCTGTGCTCTTGCGTCTTTTTTCCTTTTTGACCAGCACCGGATCAAATAGCGTCTGTCATGGAAGTTGTTACTCCAGTTGTGCATGTTCACCAGAAGTTTCAACGTCTGTGGAAAGTGATCTGATGCCTCTAACCGCTGTTAAATATTTGGTGTCCCAGACTAAAGGTTTTGTGTCTTCACTCATCATGTTTTTCACCTGAAGCGTTTTCAAAACCGTGTTGTGGAAAATGATTGCCTCTTTTTGGTGGTCAGAGTGGTAGAAAATTTAATTACATTCTATGTCGATGTCCGGTGACTACAACCAGAAGTGTTTTCAAATACGTCCGCTGGTGTGGAAGTGAATCTGTGACTCTCTTTTTTTGGAGTATGGATTGCAATGTGCTAGTGGGGATTTTACTTTCCGTGTCATTGGTCTCCGTTCACCAGACAGTCTTCTCAATATAAGATAACATGTAAGTGGCAGATGATCTGTGTCCTCTTTTTAGGTGTCGAGACTAGATGAGCAGTTAACTCTTCATTGTCTTTCACCAGAAGTTTTTCAAAACGTCTATGTGCAACCAGTGATGCTGTGCTGCTATTTGTTTGGTGGTGTGTTCGGATTGACCAGTAGGTATTGATATCACAATACAATTCCAGTATTTACTTCACAGAAGTGTTTTCAAACGTCTTCTCTGTAGCACCGTGAATACTGCTGCTCTCTTTCTCTTCGTATACCCTCTCCGTCAGGATCATCGCGAGCTATTCTACTTCTATGTCTATTCACCAGAAGTGTTTTCGAAACGTCTTGTGAATGATCTGGCCGGTTCTCTTGAGATGTCGAAGTTACTGCAATGTTATACCTCAGTTCCTTTTAGTCTTCCACTTGCAACTCCTACCGTGTTCTGTCACACGTGTCCGGAAGTGATCATGTCGTCCTCTTCCAGGTCATGTTTGGTGTCAGGATGTGGTTACTCTTCATGACGTAGTTCAACCCAGAAGTTTGCTTATTCAAAATGTGCTTTAGGAAAGTTACATCTTTCATATACACACATTTATTGTGTGGTGTCAAGGACAACTTCGCATTATTCCTTCATCTGTTCTCCTGTCACAAGAACGTTGTTTTCAAAAAGCGGTCTTCTTCATAGCTCAGTTCAGAGACTCTGTGTCCTCTTTTTTGGCGCGTGTCAGCGGAGTGTTACCTTCTATTGTTTCCCACCTGAGTGGTGTACATTAGACGTGTATGTGTAACGTGACTCTTACTCCTATGTCCTCTTTTCTTTTTCTGAAGAATATAAGCCTCACTGGTTACTCTTCATGGTGTTCTTGTTTTCACCCCACGTTAGTTTTCAAAACTCATTTGTTCTATTATCGCGAGTGATCTGTGCCCTTTTTTGCGTGTCTCAGGATGGTGCATCTCTACAATTGCTAGTTATCCACTTTTCTGTATACACAGAACTTTCTTTCCTAACGTCTCCTTTGTGTGAAGAACTCTCTTGTGATCACCTACTGTTTTTGAATGCACCAGAGTGGATCTCTCTGAGTCTCACTTGCCTGTCTTTCACCAGATGTCGTGCTATCAAGTGAGTCTTGGTGGCACCTGATCATGAACCTACTTGCTTTTGTAGGATTTCAGTTTGATGCTGATGAATGTATTGTGGTTAACTTCCACGCTTCATTGTTCGTTCCTGACCAGACAGTGTTTTCAAACTCTTTGAAGTGACTCTGCTGCCCACTTTTTAGGATGTCAGAAGTGGTATACTCTTCCATGTTCTTTCACCAGAAGGTGTTTTTCAAAACTCTGAGGGATGTGGAAGTGATATGTCCCTCTTTTTTGGTGGTCAGATGTACTCTTCATGTCTTTCACCCAAAGTGTGTTCAACAAACGTCTTGTGAAGTGATCTGTGCCTCTTTTATTTGGGTCAGGAAGTGGTTACGTCATTCATTGTCTTCACCTGACAGCTGTTTTCAAAACGTCTATGTGGAAGTGATCTGCTCCTCTTTTTGGTGTCAGCAGCTGTTACTCGTTGGCAATATGATCATTCTGTTATTTCAGCATGTTTCAAAACGTTTGGAAGTGATCTGTTCCTGCTTGTGTTTGTGTCTATGTCACGGTTTCTAGGGTTACCTACTCTCATTAGTCTACACTCACCTGCAAGCTGTTTCAAAATTACGCTAACCTTGTGGAAGTGATCTAGTCACCCTCCTTGGTTCTCTGCAGTGCATCGTCTGTGCACGTTCTTTTGACTTGTCATTTTCACCAGACGTCTCTTTTCTCTGAGGAACACACGGATCTGTGTGGAAGTGATCTGTGATTGCCTTGCTTTTTTTCGGCGTGGCGACCCATGAGTTATCTCGCTTACATGTCTAGGCTATCACCAGAAGTGTTTTCAAATTGTCTCTTGTAGCGAAGTGATCTGTGCCTCTTTTTTGTGTCAGGATAGGCTTGTCTACGTCGCTATCTGAGTCGTGTGTTCACCAGGAAGTGTTTCAACAGACGTCTGGTGGAAGGATCTGCTGCCTCTTTTTTGGATCTCAGGAGCTGCAGTTACATCTTCATTGTCTTTCGCCAGAACAGTGTTTTCAAAACGTCTTGTGGACATTACTGAGATCTGTGCTTCCTATCGCTAGCTGAGTGTCATGTCACTTGGTTGAGCTTCGTTCATTGTCTGCATATACAGCGCGAGAATGTGCTTATCAAAAACGTACTTGTAGACAGGTAGATCTCGCGCCTGCGTGTTTTTGGGTACATGTCAGGCGAGTGGTTACTCTTCATTGTCCTTCACCAGAGTGTTTTCAAAGTCGTTGTGGAAAGTGTCCATGTGCCTTCAGTGTACTTTTACACTGGGTCAGGCAGTGGTTACTCTCCCATTGTTTCACCTGACAGTTTTTTCAAAACGTGTTTGGAGTGATCTGTGCCTCTTTTTGTGTTGTCCAGGGCGAATGGTGTGTAACTCTTCCTATAGCGTGCTGCGTTTCTACAAGAAGTAGTTCTACCTATCACGTCGTCGTGTGTCAGGGAGTATGCTTTTTGATCTAAGTGACTGTTACCTTTTTTTGGGTCAGTGGTGGGTTACTCTTCATTTGTCTTTTCGAACGCAGGTATAGTGTTTCAAAATCTCTGTGTTGACAGCTCATCATGCTCCCTCTTTTTTGAGGAAAGGTCAGAATGCTTTATCTCATTCTGACTTTCACACAGAAGTGTTTTAAAAACGTCTTGTCGCGAGAGTGAGTCTTTTCCCATTTTTCCTATAGTATAAGATTGTGCAGGGAGAATGCATTAGCTCTTATCAATTGCTATCTTCACCAGAAGTGTTTTCAAAACGATCTTGTGGAACTTGATCTGTGCCTGTTCTGTTGATTGTCAAGGAGCGTTACTCTTCATATGTCATGTTCACCAGTGAGTGTATTTCATAAACGTTGTTAGTTGGAAGATTTGAATCATGTGCTTCAACAATACGATTTGTTTCTTGCTGTGCGGCATTTCGTCTTACTCTCTGATGTCTTGATTCACCTCTCAGTTCTTTTCTAAACGTTTCTTGTGAAGTAGATGCTGGCGACACTAACTGTGGTAGGATTGTTGCACGGAAGTGGTTACTCTTCATTTGGTCTTTCACCAGAAGGTTATCAAACGTCTGTGTGCGAAGTGAATGATGCCCTTTTGTTTTACCACAGGTGTCAGGACGTGAGTACTCTATCAATTGTCTTGTAAGTTTTACCAGAAGTGTTGTTCACACGTCTTGTTAGGAAGTGATTGACTGTGGCCCTCTCGTTCCAAATCTATTAGGATGGCTTACTCGTCTCATTCCTACCAGCAAAAGGTTGTTTTTTCATCGTCTTACCAGTGATTATGTGCGCGTGTGGATGTCACAGTGTAACAGACTTACATACAATGTGTCATAGCTAGGTAGACACTTACCAAGAAATGTTTCAAAACGTCTTCCTGATGCGAAGTGTCTGGTGCCCTACTTAGTGTTAAGGTTCAAAGCAATAAGTGATTAACATTCTTCCATTGATACATTGTTACTAATACAGGTGCTCTTGCAAAATGTCTTGTTGGAAGTGATCTCTGCCTCTCTTTAAGCCAGACCGTCAGAATGGTTTAAACTTTCAGATTGTTGGTTCACCTGAAGTGTTTTGCGAAGGGACGTGAGTTGTATAAAGTGCATCTGATGACCTCTTTTATATATAACAAAAAGACAAGCAGGTAGTTATTCATTACATATTATGAGTTCACCGTAGAAGTTGTTTCTAAATCGTGTCTGTGCGGAAGTGATCTGTGCCTCTTTTTTGTGTCGGGGTTAATAGTGTAGTTACTGGAAATTCCGGAGCGGCTTTACCTAGATACAAGCGGTGTTTCAAAAACGTCTTGTGGATGATCTGTGCCTCTCATTTGGTTTGGGTTCTCAAGGGAGTGGTTACTGCTTCATAATGTGTATGTCTCCTGAAGGTGGTTCAAGCGTTTGTGGAAGTCATCTGTGAACTCTTATCTTCTAAGCGTCAGCGAGTGTGTTTACTCTCTACCATTATTTCATGATTCACGCACAAGTGTTATGTCAAAACGTCTTGGAATGAGTGGATCTGCTGCCCTTTGTTCTTCCCATTGCGAGCCGGTGTCAGCGGTCCGTCTTGCAGAGCTGCTGAAGATCTCCCTGGTGAATCTGTGGTTTGGAGCACGTATGATCAGGCAGTTCAACAGCGTGTCAGCAATTACAGGCAGAACAGTGGCAGCCTGCGAAACCAGATGGCAAGAATATAGAAATCAATCTCCGAGGACCGATATAATCAAACGAAAAGGCAGGCCGTGCCCAAGGAGTTTTGCAGGAGGCGGTGTTTTTGGAAGCAGAGGCGGAATTGGCAAAGAAGCATCATAAGAAGCCTTAAAGAACATAACGTCTTGTTCGGTTAAACTCTACTTCACTTGCTGCTTTACTCACCGAAGGTGCTTTCGTCAAAATCAGTCTTGTGAGACGAGAATAGGTTGCATGTGCCAGTCTCTTTATGCACCTCCAGTCAGGTATGGACGTTACATCTTCATGTGTCCTTTCACCAGAATGTTTTCCTAATACCACAGTACTGTGAATCCTCTGTATGTCGCGTGCTTTTTGGTGGTCAGGGTGAAAACGATTCATACTGACTCGTCCATTTCTGTGCTTCACCAGAAGTGTTTCAACACGTCTTGTGCGAGTGGATCTCGAGTGACATGTTATTTGTGGAGTAAGATCTCCACAGAGGTCCCTGTTGGTACTCTTATACTGTTTGAAATTCTAACCACAAGCAGAGTGTTCGAAACGTCCTGGTTCGAAGTAGCATCTGATGCCTCATTTTATGAATGTCAGAGACTCTGCTTAATCATTCATATTCTCATCGTCACGTAGAAATAGTTTCATGATCATATATAGAGGAAAGTTAGTGCGTGTGTCTGCTAAATTTCTTCGGTGTCAGGAGTGGATTCACTCTTCAGTGAGCTCATCTTTCAGTACCCAGGAGATGGTGTTTTTCAAAAAACTCTGTGCTATGTGTGAACGTCTCATCTATGAATGATGTGCGGGGTGCTCGCAGTGTAATTTACTCTTCATGTCCATTTCACATAGAAGTGTTTCAAACAACACGTCTACAGGACAGGCAGTTCTGCTCTGTGAAAGTGAATCTGTGCCTCTTTTGCGGTGTCAGGAGTGGTTACTGCTGGCGATGTTCACCAGAATATACGTATTCGAAACCGTTCAGATGCCAATATGTGACTATTGCCCTCTTTATGCGGTTGGCCGTCTAATGTTCTAGAGAGGATGTGCGTTGGTTACTCTCACTATCTTGTGCAAAACCTTTTGGCTCCTGACTGGAGGGCTTCACTGCAGAAAGTTACTTCTACATCTCTCTTGGGGAGAGCGACTGACTCTCTCCTTTTCTCTTTTGCTTGTCCGATAAGGAGCTACGTTATCTTCGTCCATCTGTCTTTTCACCATGACAGTGTTTTCCAAAACGTCTTGCTGTCGAAGTAGATCTGTTATGACGCTCTTATGATTGTATGGCCATCTAGATGGTACATCGGCTCGGGTGGGCTCTCTCATGTCTCGATGTCACCAGTAAAGTGTTCTCCGTCCTATAGTGGACAGTGATCTGTCGCGTGCTCCTCTGTTGTTCTATCGCTCTGCGGAGTTGGTTACTCTTCATTTGTCCTCTCACCCAAGAAGTTGTTTTCAAAACGTCTTTGTGGAGTAATCCCTATCTGCGCCCTTCTTTTTGGTGTCAGGATGGTTTCCATGGTTCATGTCTATTTTCACATCAGGAATTAGATGTATCTTCTGAGAGACGTTTCTTTGTGGAAGTATTATATGAGTCAGCTTTTTAGGACTGTCAGGATAAGTATAACTACTCTATACGATGCTGTCTTTAACTCAACAGAGACAGTTTCAACAAGACGGTATTAGCTGTGCGCAAATGGATCTTGTTGGTACATATGTTTTACACACAGTTCAGGCCTTAGATCAGAGCTATCCAAGCGGTCTTGTGACCTACGGCGATTCACATTGACTGACGGAATTTCACCAGAATGGTTCTTTCAAAGACACGTACACATGTAAGCCGGTCAATCCTAGGATGAATTTCATGACACAATGTCTCTAATTACTATGACGTTAGTCAAACTGAGTGGTTACGTCCCTTGTCGACTTGTATCTCTGCGACGCAGCATTGTTTTCAAAGTCGTCCGGTGTGAGAAGTGATCTGTAGCAGTCTTTTTTGCTAGCTTGTCCGGTCAGCAGCGTGATTAGTCCATCTTCATCTTACTCCTCAACATGAGTACCAAGATTGACAAATTCTGTTCTGCAACTAACGTCCTTGTGGAGAAAGAGCGCGCGTAGATCAATGTTTCGCGTGCTGTTAACGTCAAGTGTGCGCACGCCTGAGCGCCTCATGCTCACTCATATGGTATTTTTGCACCGAAGATAGTTTTACAACTAGTTGGGAGAACTAAAGTTATCTGCTGCTCCTTCTCGGGTGTCAGGAGTGCCGATAACCTCGATTCTTGTCTCACTCACTCAGAAAGTGTTTTATAAAACGGTCTACGTGGTGGAAGTGATACATTTTTCCTACTTTAATTTGGGCTCGTTAAACACAGAGTCAACGGAACTCATCTAACTCATTCATTATTTTACCTTCACCAGAAGTGTTTTCCAAGAACTCTTGTGGAAGTGATCTGGGTGTCCATCATTTTTTTGGTGTAGTCGTAGGCGTGGTATATGGACATACATTCATGTGTCTGTTTATTGTCTAAGCCAGATAGTGATTTGTCAAAACGGATGCTATAGCGAAACGATCAATATGTTGCTTGTAGCCGCTCTGCGCTTATTTTTATGGTTAATAGAGGGAGTGAAACAGGTAACAATGGGTCTATCTCGGATTCATTTGTGTGCATCACAGAATGTCTACAAACGTGTATTTGTGGAGTTGATCTGCGCCTTTTTTAGCCGAGTGTTGTGTTACTCTTTCTGTGCATTGCCCTACCCAAGACAGTGTTTTCAAAGTCTTGGAAGTCGATATGCCTTCTTCTCTTTGGGGCCCAAACATGCAGAAATGCCTCCATACTCAAGAGAAACGTATGTTACTCTTTTCATACCAGATCTTTTACCCTGGCTGTTTCAGCAGAAGTGCTCAAAGCCGTCCTTGTGGAAGTGATCTGCTGCCTCTTTTTGTGTTCAGGAGTGGTTTAAAAGCTCTTTATCATTGACTCTCGTTCACCAAGAAGTGCTGTGTAGAATGTCATATGTCGCGAAGGTGCTTGTCACTCCTAGATTAATGGCCCACGTCATGTCAGGGTAGGTTACTGCTCATTTAGCACATGTTTTGCGATAACCAGTGGATGCTTTTCAAAAGTCTCGTAGGTGGAACGTCTGGGTCCTCTTGTTCGGTTGGATGTCAGGAGTGGCTTACTCCTCCAAACTCCAGTTTCACCATGTGTTCAAAGAACTCTTTGGAATATTCTGCCTCTTTTTGGTGTCCACCGATCAAGTGGATATAAACTCGTCACATGTCTACCTGAGGAACTGTGGTTTCTCCACACACAAGTAGATTTCAGCAAACCATGGTTTCGTGGATGATGAGCTGCCCCTCTTTCTTGGTGTTCAGGACGAAAGTCTGGTTATCTCAATTGGTCTTAGACATGTTCACCAGAGACAGTGTTTTCCAAAACGTCTTGTGGAAGTGATATGTGCCTTTTTTTCGGCGTTTCATAGTACATGAGTGGTTTACTCGTGGTTCATACTGTCACATCAACCAGAAGTGTTTCTCAACAACGTCTTTGGAATGATCTGATGACCTCTTTTTTAGAGGAATTATCAGGCACTGTAGTTATCTTTATTCTGACTCAATTTCACAGAATGTTTTCAAACGTTCTTGTGGATGCCTGAGAATGATGATACACTCAACTATCTAAGATGTATAGGAAGGCCCAGCATAGGCATCGTGATAACATAAGTGCAGAGAGTAGACGCGTCCAGGGAAGCACCTGGCTGTGGGTTAGCTCGTATTCGCATGCTTCTGTCTCACGCAGAAATATCGCTCGTTTCACCAAACGTCTCTTGGAACGTTCATCGGCATAGCTGCTCTCTTGTTTAGGGTGTCAGCGTGAATTACTACTTCACTCTTGTCTGACGCACCAACCAACAAGCACCGAGCATAGGTTAGTATAAGCACCACTTAGACAACACAATCATCTACAAAACTAGGAAATCAAAGTACACGACACCAGTTACCTCTACTCCACGACCGGACCACGACGTCCAATGATACCTCCGGGCTTCATTCTGCCCTGCCGAGCGACTTTCCCCTCCGGATTTTCGGTCCGTCTCGCTGTCGAGAATAATCTCCACTCGGTTCTCTTCTCTGACGGGAACATGTCTGGAGACCCGTCAGGGAATCACCACCTCCAGCTTGTGGCTGTGTCCAAATAATAGACCCACCCCAGGTGTATCCCATCGCTTCGTCAACGGCTTGGATCGAAGTGGGCGCAGGCGCTGACCAACATCCCAGCGACCAATCTTCATTGTGAGTGTGCCCTGTGTTGCATACGCGATCGACACTCCCGAATACTCGAGGCATCACACCAAGTTGTCCGAGAGTACGAGGCGACGCTTGACTCTGAAGCGAAAGGCTGAGCTCCAACCTATGTCACGACTCAGCACTTACTTTTAATAAACTCACCTCGAGGTCCGCAGCGACTCGCTTTGATGACGGCCTACGAAGGCTAACCATCCCTGTATCTTTCGAAGACCCTCCCCCACCCCCAATGGCACGCAGTTTCTCTCGCAGCCGCTTTAACCGTACTCTTCTGGTACACAGTCGAATTGGATTTGAGGATCTCCAGACACTCGCCCGTTCTGTCTGCAAATGCCTGCCGCAAGGACCACCCGGTGACTCGTCATCGCCCCACCTGCTTCGACCGCAACCAGGTCGTACTGACCCGTTCGTCTAGTCCTCTAATGCTACACGGGAGACCGCCAGAGCCAGGACACGTGGCCCTGCACCGCTTGCCAAGTACTGACTGACAGCAGCTGGACCTCGCTTCGACTTCTACGGGCTCGTCCGGGACACCCTCGCAGGTATTCGGGCGAGCAAGCTATTTCGCACGGCTAAATCCGTATCCATGTGTAACTAGATTTCCTTCTCCCCCCCTGTTCATACCTCACCGCCGCACATCGAAACGGATGGCAACTGGCGAGCACTTGCCCTTGACTTGTTATTTTTCACCATCTGTTTTGTTAATGCTTTGTTTGTTCTTGTTTCTGGGAGCTAACGCCCAGCTACCGTGACAGTTGCTTTATACTGTGCTAAAATAAAAAGAATCGCTACACCGCTCCGTGACACCGATTAGTAGGTTTGCGAAAGAACCTCTCTGAGGCCCCGCAGCTGCGGGGCGCAGTTATTCACGGCTACTGATGCTCCATAGACTCATACGCCACTTTCAGCACATTTGCGACTTCGATCTCAAAGCTCCAATATGGCCTCACGCCTTAATACTGTCGCCGGCCCCATTTTGACAAATATATTTTGAATTTTGTGTCTTTTGCATATTTACCTACATGTTTCCAGTTGATTTCAACCCCCCCACTCCCCCCTACCTAGCGCACCCGTTATCTCCCCCCAAAAAAAAAAAATTGCTTATGAGAAACGAAAAAAAAAGAATTTTGCCAACTTTTTTCAAAAAAAATTCGAAGAGCGTCGTTCGGCACGCGGTTTTTATCTTTGAACAGTTCTACATGTTTCAAGGTGATTTCCACACCCTAAAACATGCCAAAAACTGATTAATGCGGCGCTTTCGATTATTCGGCGAAGAAACTTCAGGTTCGGAGTTGATCTACCCACGTGTAAAATCAATTTCTGTCTGCAAGGAACAATCTAGTTATGACGAATGAATTGAGCTATTAAAGTTAAAGCTATATAAAAGCGGAGAAAAAAAGTTTGC
>JAXMNL010000025.1:505198-518517 GCA_035128595.1 Eptatretus atami | reverse complement strand
TCCCTCCGAGTGTTTTGGTGTCGAAAGTTGACAATTAAATAAAAAGTATTTACAAAAGGGATTTGAGTGTAAAATACATTACCGGTTAGTTTTGTCCAGGGAGTCCAATTAAAGCTTGTTTCCCCCCATCTGATTGTGAATTAATGATCGAGTAATGTAATGTAATTGAGTAATTAATGCGAGTAATGATCGTTTTTTGGGCTCTGCCGAGCTTATTTGAGGTCGTACAGTAACGAGTGAGCACTTTTTGAACTCAGCTCGTCGTTCGACACACGAGGTGTCAATTGTTTCGTGATTCGACTCAAAAAAACTAAATCAACCATAACCCGATTTTCAGTGGTGTAAAACAGTGATTTTTAAAGGTAACCTCACACATTGAAATCCATTCCCTAGTTATTTTTTTGTCGTGGGAACAGATTCTGACCTTTATTTTTCGATTTTATGGTTTGTTTGACGAGTAATTAGCGATTGAATTGTGGAAAATTATCGATAAATTGGCTCTCATCGATTTATTTTTTTCGGGCTACTCTGACGAGTGAGCACTTGTTGGACTCGCCACATGGACTGCACAAGATGATGTATTTCTGTTTTTGATATGAAAAATTAAATTTTTAAACCCAACCCATGCTGTAACCCGAGCTTTCAACTTGTTCTTTATTACACTTAGAAAGTATTCATGAAGCTGAAACTACATCCATATATACCTCAAAATTGGGACATCAACATCCTGATGGATGAATTGTAATTGTCTTTGGTTTAAAATGACATCCGATCTCAAACAGGCAAAAACGATTGTTTTTAGAACCCTAAAAATGGACACATTTTTCGCCCATATCTGGACAAATGTAGCACCTACAAGAATGAGTGAACCCTTTCTAGGTTCAGGAAGACATCCTGCATCACGTGTTAAAATTTGACAGAGCTGTTGTTTAAAATTAAAAAAAAATTACGCAGACAGAAATCGAACCTACAGTTTTTGTGCAGTTTACACAGCCATCTTTTGTTGAATAGAGCTCAAATTAGACTCACATACATGCCAATATAGCCTCTATAACGTGTTAAATTTTCGTAAAGATTCCACTTAAAATAAAGACGTTATGGCGATTTATGGATGATTCAGCTTTGAGCAACATGTATGGGAGATGCGTCATAACAGCTCCACCAATCATGTTCCGAGATTACCTCGTGCTGCATAGCTAATGAGATGCACGTGATAGCAACGCACCAATCATGTTCCGAGATTACCTCGTGTGCACAGCGAATGAGATTCACATTGATAACTTGCACACGATCGTTTTTTGCAATATTCAAAAAGAAATATATTTTCAATACTTTGACTATATATTATTTTCTGATTTTTTTTTTGTCGGAGAACATGTTGTGAGTTTTATTTTTCGACCAATTAACAATCGAGCGTGCAATTAACGATTGAAAAGGTCATAATGAATCAATATATCGGCTCCCATTTGCTTATTATTGATGGTAGAAATAACAAGTGAACACTTTTTGAACTCAGCTCATCATGCCGCACACGGTGATATCCATTTTACATTCGATCCAATCACTTATCGATCCGATATTGATTAGTACGCGGTACCCTTTTAAAACGCTAATATCTCTGACCCAACGCTTGCATAAGGTTGAGTGAGCATTCTATAGATGCACGACACCGAGCTGTTAGGAGTTTTTCATCGTGATTTCAGATCTGACAATGTTTTTTCACAATACTCGTTCTGTAAATGTAAATTAAAAAAACAAACCTCTCGGGAACGCCCTCTAAAAATTCTCCTGAAAGGGGCTAACCCACATGACGTCACATACAGTATGTCAAGCTGCACATTAATTACTCCGGTTGTGGTCTTCGTGATTCTGTTGGCTTTCTGTGCGTTTCCACATTTGATTGGTCGACTCAATCGCTTCGTTCATTTCTGCTTTAAAAAAATCGAACATTGGTTTTGAATAATGGATGACATGGACTTTCATTTGTCTGGTAGCGACAGTGAGTGTGAGAGAAATGAAGGATTTTGGTCTGAATCACATGGAGAATTGTCGGATAACGTAGTCGCGGGAGGTGAAGTTCAGGCAGCTGGAAATTAAATACGGCCTTACCAGTTCGAGCCCGAAGCAGGACAAGCAGAGGAAAATGGCGATGAAATTCCCGCGTTCATGATGATCGGGAGGACTTCGAAGGAAGACTTGGCAATAACAACTGGTTAGACTAAATCCTATTCGTAATTCAATAATGTAATTCGACTTGCATACTGCTCGATACAGAAATATTTTAGTGAGGTGACGTGACCAGCGCAGCGGACATGTTGCACCGCGGCGAATGAATCGCAAGGCCAGCGCATGTCATCGGCCGTATCTCTCGCGCGATAACGAAGCAATCTCGCTGTCCGGATACGATGAAACTTGTGTGCAGACACACCTTGTGACACAATTGTCCAGAGTAGTCTGATAAATCTGACGTTCTGTTGCATTTTTATTTATTTTATTCCTACTGTCGTCACGTAGCACCAGTGGAAAACAATGAAGAAAGGGAATAATAAGAAAGCTACAGCACGTCAGATTTATCGACGAATCGGACGGACGACGGATTTATCGGACTCGTCTGGACTCTAGAGTTGACAGTAACTTGTATTAGCATGCAACAATGTATAAGTCAATGCGTAAGAGGTCCGAGGATATGAGGCTGTGTAATAGGACAGATAAATTTGTCTTTCATAGTTTGTGCCAACATATTGTTGCGAATTCGCGCCGCCGGCGTGCGAACGGCCACGTGACTCGAATCGCGGTACGTCGCCCACCGGACGGACAATTCTGTCTGACCCTCTCGGACTAACGCCGGGAGCTAGTCACGGGTGGGCCTTTCGGCCTCACCACGATCGTGCCAATCGGCCACCCGCGTGGGATAGGGTTGTTCGCCAAACTCGACCTACCTAAGTACCACGCGGATGGTAAACGGGCGATCGCACCTGCCGCAGGTCGACTCCGGACGCGAGCCGCTTGGGCGGCCCATTCCGTACTATCGAGATACCGAGCGGTGTTATCGTCGACCTCGCGCGGTTCAGATTAATTACCGGGCGTATTAAGCCACTACGAACCCTTTACGTGAAGCAGGATGGAGGGTCAATAAAGAAAAGACGAAGCGAAACGGGAAAACAGTTCACACAAAGCACATTTATTTCGCGACCACGGGGAGCACATATATACAGCCAAACAGTCAAAATGCACAATATCAACCCAAACAAAACAACGACGACGCAGATTTACTACCGACTAGCGCACACACGGCAACACTTATACAGTTCTACTTTCACGACGGCGCCAACAACATTTAACCAAGCAAAGGAAAGAAGCCACCCTCATAGACAAGGGGGCAGACGGGGCCCGTGGGCCTTTATGGCGTGGACTTGGCAGACCGAACGAGTCCACGAGACCGTGCAGGTTACTGCACCCTCGCGTGCGATGGGGCGAGCTCTCTCGGCGCTCCTTGTACGAACGCGCAGGTCCGCGCGACACAGCTGGCAGAGCAGCGCCTCAGTCCGCGTCCCTCCGCGAGTCCGGACTTCTCCACGACTGCAAGCTCCAACGAGCGGGTCGCTCTACGGACCACTTCTCGACCCAGATGGGCAGAGACTGAACCGCCGACTGACACTGACACTCTCACCGACCGTCCTGACCTGACCTCTTCTCCTCCTTTTTTTTTAGCGGCGCCTCATGCGCCCTTTTATTTCCCCGGCACCCCGCCCTTCATTCGCGGCACGCGGGGGGGGGGGGGGGGACATTCCACCAGAGGAATCGGGGGGGGAGTTGAGTTCCAACCGTCATTCTTGTTTACCAGGGAATCGGGGTGGGAGTTGAGTTCCACAGTCATTTTTGTTTACCAGGGAAATCGGGGTGGGAGTTGTTTGTTGTTCCCTTTTGTGTTCATGGAGATGTTGACGGTTGCTGGCGGAGTGGTGAGGATGGCGTGGTTTGTTGAGAGGCAGTGTGGTTGTTGAGAAGCGGCGTTGTGGTTGGTGGTTGTTGTGTGATGGCGGTTGAGACGTGGTTGGTTAAAATAAAGATAGAAAAAGAAACGCCTATCAAGGATCGCAGCCCCGAATGAATCACACAAATTCCCTCTATACAATGGGTTTGGGCTAACTACACATGTACTTAAGAGATATCTCACCTACGGGTCCTGAATGGTGGTTTGCGAATTTCCACAGCCGTAACACTACCCCTCCCCTTTTACAGACTCGTCCCGAGTCGTCAAATTCTCGTGTGCCATCATGTGTAGTTCTCCCCTAGTACGTTTTACCTACGGATCCCTGATGGCGACATTCATGGTATTCGTGTCCCCAAAATAAATAACTGAGGGCTGAGTAACTAACTAAACAAACCCACTCACTGGACGACTTAAATAAAATTGCAGGCGCTAGAACAGACATGCGGGGGCGCACTCATATGTACAGTACATCTTAACCTTAACTTAAAATTTTACACTAAACCATGGCCAGGATCAATGGACTCTGCAAAGAGCAAAACAAAGTTAACGGTGAACCGGCGCACGGGCCGCCACTGCAGCCCGTGTTGTAGCTGCCAACAGGACAGTTCTTGCAGCTTGCAAACTGTTCTGATGATCCTGGCGTACATGGCAATGACAAGGGGGGGGGGCAAAGCAAAATTTAACGGGGCAAACTGATGATGTGGGCAGTGGGCATGGCATGGCAAAGGTCAACAGGCAAGGCATGGGCAAAACAGGCGCTGTAGCAACAGTGCCGGCAGATGAACTGGCCGGCACAGGCCTTGAAGCAAAACAGCCGGCAGTGATGATGACCGGCACAGGCCTTGCAGAAAACAGCTGCAGACGATCCGGCCGGTACAGGCACCTCGCAGCAAAACAACAACCGATGAAGTTGGCCGGCCTCTTGCCGTGCAGTGGAGGTTGGTGGAGGGAGTGCGGTGGTGCTGGCCACTCAGAAGGCGGCTCGGACCGACCTACTGTCCTCCTCCAACCTATCGCCTTTGCCTGTACCTACCCACTCCTTAATTTCTAAAAACCCAATTTAGCCCAAACTTTTTTTTTTGTTGTTTTTATTTTCATCCTTACTTCCCCACTATAATCGTCCCTAACCCTTTACTGTCTTTGTTTCGCTAACCTATCGTCCCTAGCCTACTCCAACCCTACGTTCGCCTTCCTGGAGGGGAATGAGGGAGAGCTAGCGTCTGTGTTAAGGCCCATTCAAGCCTCAGGATGGCCTCCCCAGACTTCAACTTCAACACGTTTGGGTAGTGTGTTGTTGTTGTTTCCTATTCTCTCATGTGCACGCATTAAGTATGAAGCTCACTGCGTTCGCGAAACAGCGCTGTAACAAGACTCCAGGTGCAGGAGAAAAAAAAGCCTACAACACCGGTTGTTCTCAGGCAGTTGCCCATCCACGTACTGACCGGGCGTGAAACTGTTTAGCTTTCGAGATCAGACGAGATCGGGCATATTCAGGGTGGTATGGTCGTAGGCAACAGATGATTCTCTTAGAATCCTCTTAAAGGATTTGATTAATTAGCCTTTTCAAGTGCAAACTCCATTGAGAGATCAGTCCAAAAAGCATAAAGAGCACGATATATCAAAAAGTTGTTTTCGGGTTCAGATGAAACTTGGTGGACACGTTGGGTGTGTCGCAAGGACGAATTGATTCGATTTTGGTGAAGATCCGAATACGGGTCTGGATGAGAGAATTATTAAATTTTGAAAGTGATTCTTCACTCGATTGAGATCGGGCCAAAACGATGTAGTTCTGCACGGCACGATATTTCAAAAACGAATTAGGCCCGATATGTTCGCGTGGATCAGGCATTAACGTGGTGGACGTATCGCTCCACCGAGTGCCCTTCCAGTTTCAGAGATGAAACAAACCCGTGCGAGAATTTACACGATCCACGCCAAGAACGTGATGAACCCAAGTGACTTCACACTCACAACTTAAACTTGACAATTCCTCGAGATGTGGTGAGAGGGGGGGGGAGAGAGAGAGAGAGAGAGAGAGAGAGAGAGAGAGAGAGAGAGAGAGAGAGAGAGAGAGAGAGAGAGAGAGAGAGAGAGAGGAGAGAGAGAGAAGAGAGAGTCCTCCTTTTTACCGAATGAAGAGATTCTCACCTGCACGAGCAGCAGTTTAAACTGAAAAAAGGAGTTCACGAGAGAGAGCTCCAGCACTCGGAGAACACAATGAAAACAAGAAGCGAATACTTCGATATCTGCGGCTGGTGGCAGTAAAATGTTAGAAGATGAAACAATTTTGCAGTTTATAAAATTGAAATGTAGACACGGTGAATTAGCATGCATGATGGGAAGAGTTGTGACGTTGGACAAATTTCTATTTATAGCCCTCAGATCAAAGGGACGTGCGAGGCATAAGTGTGACAGAAGACACAGGACAGAAAAGCAAGTATAATATTAAATAGGCAAAGCCAAGAAGCGAACGTAGAATTCTTCTTACATTCGCTTCTTAAATATATCAAATTAAACAGTCTGTTTGCTCTGAAAAAATAAATATAACCTTAGCATTCCTTCACATCAACAACTTCACCGCCTAGAACAGGATGTCATCTGAAAAAAAAATACTAGAACGAACGTAGTATTCTTCTTACATTCGCTTCTGACTTTACCTATAACTTGTTCACAACTGTATACACAATTCCAGTTACTTCGGCCTGGATCGGATCAGCGATCAAATAATGTAAATCACGATTAAAAATAATTTTTTGATGATGCGGTAAGATATCTTTTATTAAAATCAGTGGAGGAAATATACACCGATGTCTGATATTATTTGGGTCTTTCATGTCTCCGACGATGCCTTTATCTCCGGCATGCATCATTCCCCATGACAAAACCAGAAACAAAAAAACCAGAAGCAAAAAAAAAACGGAAGAAAAAGGGTCATAGCCAACGACACGGATTCCAAATTGCCATGGTAGTGTGTTGTTGTTGTTGTTTCCTTATTCTCTCATGTGGCACGGTTAAGTTAATATTCACAAGATAAAATAAATACCCAATAGTGTTTATACACCGCAGCGTTTAAAAAACAACTGGAAGAAAAGGGTCATAGCCAACGACACGGATACGAAATCGTCAGGGTATTGTGTTGTTGTTGTTGTTGTTTCCTATTCTCTCATGTGCACGCGTTAAGTATAAGCTCACTGCGTTCGCGAAAACAGCGCTGGTCACAAGAACTCCAGGTGCAGGAGAAAAAAAAGCCTACAACACCCGGTGTTCCAAGGCAGTGCCATCCCGGTACTGACTGGGCCGAACCTGTTTAGCTCCGGATCAGAGCGATCGGGCGTATTCAGGGTGGTATGGTCGTAGGCAACAGAATGATTCTCTAGAATCCTCTTAAAGGATTGATTAATTATCTTTTTCAAGTGGAACTCATTGGAGATCAGTCAAAACGATACAGAGCACGATATATCAAAAAGTTGTTTTCGGGTTCAGATGAAACTTGGTGGACACGTTGGGTGTGGTCGCAAGGCCGAATTGATTCGATTTTGGTGAAGATCCGAATCCGGTCTGGATGAGAGAATTATTAAATTTTGAAAGTGATTCTTCACTCGATTGAGATCGGGCCAAAACGATGCAGTTTGCAGCGGCACGATATTTCAAAAACGAATTGGGCCCGATATGTTTGCGTGGATAGGCATGACGTGGCGGACGTATGCGCTCCACCGAGTGCCTTCCAGTTTCAGAGATGAAACAAACTCGTGCGAGAATTTACACGATCCACGCAAGAACGTGATGAACCAAGTGACTTCACACTCACAACTTAAACTTGACAAATTCCTCGAAGATGTGTGAGAGGGAGAGAGAAGAGAGAGAGAGAGAGAGAGAGAGAGAGAGAGAGAGAGAGAGGAGAGAGAGAGAGAGAGAGAGAGAGAGAGAGAGAGAGAGAGAGAGAGTCCTCCTTTTTTACCGAATGAACAATTCTCACCTGCACGAGCAGCAGTTTAAAACTGAAAAAGGAGTTCACCGAGAGAAGAGCTCCAGCACTCGGAGAACACAATGAAAACAAGAAGCGAATACTTCGATATCGCGCGGTGGTGGCAGTAAAATGTTAAGAATGATGAAACAATTTTGCAGTGATAAAATTGAAATGTAGACACGGTGATTAGCATGCATGATGGGAAGAGTTGTGACGTGGACAAAATTTCTATTTATAGCCCTCAGATCAAAGGGACGTGCGAGGCCATAAGTGTGACAGAAGACACAGGAACGAAGAGCCAAGTATAATATGAAATAGGCAAAGCAAGAAGCGAACGAGAATTTTCTTACATTCGCTTCTTAAATATTCAAATTAAACAGTCTGTTTGCTCTAAAAAATAAATATTACCTTAGCATTCCCTTCACAACAACAACTTCACCGCCTAGAACAGGATGTCATCTGAAAAAAAAAATACTAGAAGCGAACCGTAGTATTCTTCTTACATTCGCTTCTGACTTTACACTATAGACTTGTTCACACTGTATACACAATTTCCAGTTACTTGGCCTGGATTGGGATCAGCGATCAAATAATGTAAATCACGATTAAAAATAATTTTTTGATGATGCGGTAGATATCTTTATTAAATCAAGTGGAGGAAATATACACATGTCTGATATTATTTGGGTTTTTATGTCTCCGACGATGCCTTTATCTCGCGGCATGCATCATTCCCATGACAAAAACCAGAACAAAAAAACCAGAAGCAAAAAAAAAACGGAAGCAAAAGGGTCATAGCCAACGACAGGATTCAAATTGCCATGGTAGTGTGTTGTTGTTGTTGTTTCCTATTCTCTCATGTGCACGCGTTAAGTATATTCACAAGATAGAAATAAAACCCAATCGTGTTTATACACCGCACAGCGTTTAAAAACAACTGGAAGAAAAGGGTCATAGCCAACGACACAGGATACGAAATCGTCAGGGTATTGTGTTGTTGTTGTTGTTGTTTCCTATTCTCTCATGTGCACGCGTTAGTATGAAGCTCACTGCGTTCGCGAAAACAGCGCTGTCACAAGACTCCAGGTGCAGGAGAAAAAAAGCCTACAACACCCGGTGTTCCCAGGCAGTTGCCCATCCCGGTACTGACTGGGCCCGAACCTGTTTAGCTTCCGAGATCAGTACGAGATCGGGCGTATTCAGGGTGGTATGGTCATAGGCAACAGATGATTCTCTTAGAATCTCTTAAAGGATTGATTAATTATCCTTTTCAAGTGGAACTCCATTGAGAGATCAGTCCAAACGATACAGAGCACGATATATCAAAAAGTTGTTTTCGGGTTCAGATGAAACTTGGGTGGACACGTTGGGTGTGTCGCAAGGCCGAATGATTCGATTTTGGTGAGATCCGAATCCGGGTCTGGATGAGAGAATTATTAAATTTTGAAAGTGATTCTTCACTCGTTGAGATCGGCAAAAACGATGTAGTTCTGCACGGCACGATATTTCAAAAACGAATTGGGCCCGATATGTTCGTGGATACAGGCATGACGTGGCGGACGTATGCGCTCCACGAGTGCCTTCCAGTTTCAGAGATGAAACAAACCTCGTGCGAAGAATTTACACGATCCACGCCAAGAACGTGATGAACCCAAGTGACTTCACACTCACAACTTAACTTGACAATTCCCTCGAAGATGTGTGAGAGGGAGAGAGAGAGAGAGAGAGAGAGAGAGAAGGAGAGAGAGAGAGAGAGAGAGAGAGAGAGAGAGAGAGAGAGAGAGAGAGAGAGAGAAGAGAGAGAGAGAGAGAGAGAGAGAGAGAGTCCTCCTTTTTACCGAATGAACAGATTCTCACTGCACGAGCACAGTTTAAACTGAAAAAAGGAGTTCACCCGAGAGAGAGCTCCAGCAACTCGGAGAACACAATGAAACAAGAACGAATATACTTCGATATCGCGCGGCTGGTGGCAGTAAAATGTTAGAATGATGAAACAATTTTGCAGTATAAAATTGAAAATGTAGACACGGTGAATTGCATGCATGATGGGAAGAGTTGTGACGTTGGACAAATTTCTATTTATAGCCCTCAGATCAAAGGGATTGCGAGCCATAAGTGTGGACAGAAAAGACACAGGAACAGAAGAGCCAATTATAATATGAATAGGCAAAGCCAAGAAGCGAACGTAGAATTCTTCTACATTCGCTCTTTAAATATATCAAATTAAACAGTCTGTTTGCTCTGTAAAAATTAAATATTAACTTAGCATTCCCTTCACAACAACAACTTCACCGCCTAGCAGGATGTCATCTGAAAAAAAATACTAGAAGCGAACGTAGATATTCTTCTACATTCGCTTCTGACTTTACCTATAACTTGTTCACAACTGTATACAACCAATTCAGTTACTTCGGCCTGGATTCGGGATCAGCGATACAATAATGTAAATCACGATTAAAAATACATTTTTTGATGATGCGGGAGATATTCTTTATTAAAATCAGTGGGAGGAAATATACACGCATGTCTGATATCATTTGGGTCTTTCATGTCCTCGCGACGATGCTTTATCTCCGGCATGCATCCATCCCATGACAAAACACAGAAACAAAAAAAACCAGAAGCAAAAAAAAACGGAAGCAAAGGGTCATAGCCACGACACGGATTCCAAATTGCCATGGTAGTGTGTTGTTGTTGTTGTTTCCTATTCTCTCATCTGCAACGGCGTAAATAATGTAATTTCACAAGATAGAAATAAAACCCAATCGTGTTTATGCACGCACAGCGTTTAAAAACAACTGGAAGCAAAAGGGTCATAGCCAACGACACGGATCAAATCGTCAGAGGGTATTGTGTTGTTGTTTGTTGTTGTTTCCTATTCTCTCGCATGTGCAGTGCTTAAGTGATGAAGCTCACTGCGTTCGCGAAAACAGCGCTGGTCACAAAGCCTCCAGGTGCAGAGAAAAAAAAAGCTACAACACCCGGTGTTCAAGGCAGTTGCCCATGCCCGGTACTTGACGCGGGCCGCAACTGTCTTTAGCTTCAGATAAGACAGATCGAGCGTATTCAGGGTGGTATGGTCGTAGGGCAACAGATGAATTCTCTTTAGAATCCTCTTAAAAGGATTGATTATTATCCTTTTCAAGTGAACCCATTGAGAGATCAGTCCAAAACGATACAGAGACGATATACTCAAAAGTTGTTTTCGGTTAGATGAAACTTGGTGGACACGTTGGAGTGTGTCCGCAAGGACGAATTGATTCGATTTTGGTTGAAGATCCATCCGGGTCGTGGATGAGGAATTATTTAATTTTGAAAGTGATTCTTCACTCGATTGAGATCGGCCAAAAACGATGGCAAGTTCTGCACGGCACGATATTTAAAAACGAATTTGGGCCGTAATGTTGCGTGGAATCAGGCATGACGTGGCGGACGTATGCGCTCACCGAGTGCCCTTCCAGTTTGAGATGAAACAACTGTGCGAGAATTTACCGATCCACGCCAAGAAGCGTGATGAACCCAAGTGACTTCCACTCACACTTAAATTGACAATTCTCGAAGATGTGTGAAGGGAGAGAGAGAGAGAGAGGAGAGAGAGAGAGGGAGAGAGAGAGAGAGAGAGAGAAGAGAGAGAAGGAGAGAGAGAGAGAGAGAGAGAGAGAGAAGAGAGAGGAGAGAGAGAGAGAGAGAAGAGTCCTCCTTTTTTACCGAATGAACAGATTCTCACCTGCACGAGCAGCAGTTTAAACTAAAAAAGGAGTTCACCGAGAGAGAGACTCCAGCAACTGCGGAGACACAATGAAAACAAGAAGCGAATAGCTTCGATATCGCGCGCTGGCTGGCAGTAAATGTTTAAGAATGATGAAACAATTTGCAGTATAAAAATTGAAGATGTAGACACGGTGAATAGCATGCATGATGGGAACGAGTTGTGACTTGGAAACCAAAAATTTTTCTCCTATTTAATACCCCCTCAGATCAAAGGGACCGTGCGAGGCCATAAGTGTGACAGAAGACACAGGACAGAAGAGCAGTATAATATGAAAGTAGGCAAAGCCAAGAAGGAACGTAGAATTCTCCTAATTCGGCTTCTTCTAAATATATCAAATTAACAGCTGTTTGCTCTGAAAAAATATATTACTCTTAGCATTCCTTCATAACAACAACAACTTCACGCCTAGGAACGGAATGTCATTGAAAAAAAAAATCTAGAAAACGGAGGAGTTTTTCACTGTGTGCTGAGTTTGCTGATTTCTCGGGTCAAACTGTCAATAACGGCACCTCCAACGTCGATAAAAAAATAATATACAAAATAGAATCGCATTTACCTTCTCTTTCTGAAAATATCATCATATTTGAACTTTATTCAACATTAAAAAAAAACAGTTAGAAGCCATTTCGTTCGAGGCGGTGTATAAATTTTGGCGCAACCGGACAGTCAGTCGATATGTTTTGCACAAATAATGTTTAAAATTGCCATAACTTCTTTATTTTAAATTGAATCTTTGCCAAATTTTGAAACGTGATATAGGGCACGTGTACGCGTACGTGAGTGTAATTTCACAAGCATACGATAAAAGATGGCTGCGTAAACCGCAAAAAAACTGTGGGTTCGATTCCCGACGAGCTAACACACCCAAACTTTAACACCTTACTCGGGTAACATTTGCGGTTCAGTGGTGTAAATTTGGGATCCGTACATTAAAGGACTACGGAGATATGGAGTTTTTATTTTTATTTAAATGAGCCAATTAAAAGGTGTTAATGAGCCGGCCAATTGGAGGCTGTGTCGTCAACCAATCAGAAACCTGTGACGTAAAATGTGTTGCCGAGCTTCCGAACTCCCTCCAAAGGGAGCTTGAGGGGAGCTTTGAAAGTGTGTCTTTTACCCGATTCTTAAAAGCGCCCTAACCCTACCCAGGTGAGACTCGTAACCCTGCCCAGGTGAGACTCGTTACCCTGCCCAGGTGAGGCTCGTTACCCTGCCCAGGTGAGACTCGTTACCCTGCCCAGGTGAAGACTCGTAACCCCTGCCCAGAGTGAGACTCGTAACCCAGCCCAGGTGAGACTTGTAACCCTGCCCAGGTGAGACTCGTTACCCTGCCCAGGTGAGACTCGAAACCCTGCCCAGGTGAAACTCGTTACCCTGCCCAGGTGAGACTGCTTACGCTGCCCAGGTGAGACTGGTTACCCTGCACAGGTGAGACTCGTTTCGTCACAATGACATCCTCAACAAAAATACGAATACAACAACAAAATCGGAATACATTTGGTAATCCTTGGAGAAACAGGTTCAATGTGAAGGTTTGTTGGTGTCCGAACACATTAGAATGTGCGAACATGAGGCGCGAAGGTGTG